>DF359083.1:49012-61646 GCA_000787875.1 Solanum virginianum
TTTTCTTAAATCAAAAATATAGGAGCCGATATACATAAAGAACTCAGCACCTAATCACTCCAATCGTAAATGATATAGCACCAGGGAAACCTTCTCAAGCAACAAACTTAAGGTGTGCTTGTATTGCACATAGAATAAGATACCTACAAACAAGATTGCGACAGCACATGCCATCCATGGTAGGTGAAAAATTGAGATAGCAGAGGCCTGCTGCTCCTCCCCTCCGGCACCAACAGCTGAACAGAGATAAGAGAAGTGGTAAGTCAAAGTTTTGTCAGATATCCACATACCAATGAAACATTTCAGGAAACAGGTATAAGTTTCCATTAGAGAAGAGTAGTAAGTTACAGAACAATTGATTCCATAAACTTCTAATTTCTCTTGGCAGTCAGAAAGGTGATCTTGCACAATCACTATAGAGGGGAAAAAAACAAAATAGTCCCTTAAGTATTGCTGTAGAAGTATTTTGGTTTTCTCTCTCTCTCTCTCTCTCTCTCTCTCTCTCTCTCTCTCTCTCTCTATATATATATATGAATAAAGAACATCCTTTTAGTTATTAAGAGTGGACACTTTTGGTCCTTGGATAGAAAAATCCCTCAAAAACTAATGGGAAAAAGTATTATCTAATGGCCAGAAACAACAGTAACAGAAAGAAGGAAAAGGGAACACTTACTTTCCTAAATCACTAGTCAGATGTGAAAGTAAAAATGCTCTGAGAACGTGTTTGGTACGAGGGAACTGTTTTTCAAGTTTCCTATGGTTGGTCAAAATATTTTGGAAAACCTTTTCTCTAGAAAACCAAGCTCTTTAAAACTAAGGAAAACGACTTCCTTAATCAAAGTGGAAAAAACAAGTTGCATGAGCAACATTCCAAGTTCATTACCTCTTCCCAATCTACCCAACACCCCTCCCGCCGCCCGCTCCCGCCCCCGCCCCCCTCCCTTGACCATTCCAACCCTTGCCACCAGATCTTGGAATTCAAAAAGTACAAAGCATTCAAATACTCCTTCAGTCCTAACGCTCAAAACTACACATGGATATTTCATAAAAAGTGCTAGATTACATATAAATGCTCTTGGGAGAATATTTTTTTGCTTCCTTACCAAACACTAGAAAATAAATAAGAAACCCATTTATTTTCCAACAAAACATTTTCCTGCATACCAAACACACACAACTCTTGCCTTTTGGCGCCAAAACCGTTCTTCCAAAGTCGAAGTGAAGAATTTTGAGAAGGAAGTTCACTTGTATTCAATATATCTGTACGAACTATAAGATAGGGTAACTCCTATAGTTAAGCTAGGAGATAAAATCTACTAGAATCAAGCTAATCTAAATTCCTTCCCAAAGCATTAAATGGATGGAATACTACCATATGTGATATGGAATCTCTGCCAGAATCAAAACCATAACAATCATAATAATACTAGCCAAACCTTGTCTTCAACTACTGTGATGAATGCTGCAACTGAATATACTTTTAACAGAAAAAGCGGCCCAAAAGAATGCAAAGTTTGCTGTCCAAGCATCCTCGCATAAACCAGTCACGAGTTGATATAAGCTAAATGTGGATGCTAACCTTTAATCAGTCAAAGATGCTTATTGGTAACGGCGGAATTCTTCGCAATAGCAGTGGAAACTGGATTATAGGATCCAAAGGTGTGGGAATGCATATTAACCCCCACAAGCTGACTTGCTGGCGCTAAAAGAGGGTTTGGCAATGACAAAAATACATACCCTCACACCATTGGAAATGGAACCTGATTCCACAGAGGTAATTAAATATATTGACCAAACCAACACTACCTATGCTGATATTATCCATGAATGCAGGTTGTTACTGCTGCAGTTGAAGATCCCAGGGATCAGGAAAAACTGTCAAGAAGGAAATGAAGTAGCCCATGTGCTTGCAAAGGAAGCTTCTCCCTGTCCACTATACATAAAGTTATGTATGATGTGTGGCCTACATATTTGCTGAAGAAAAACTAGACGTTGACTGCGAAGGAAGAAACCGTTTTGTTAAATATATTACTGTAAATACAAGTAGTCTCCTAGCCGACTACAGCAATCTTAATGTCCTAATAGACATCTACGGCATTATTATAAAGGGTTTCAGTACTCTTGAAGGACAAACTGCTTCTGGCAGAAGCAATGCTATGGAATTTAATATACTGCAGGACAAAGTATGAAGATTAATATCCTTATTCCTCAAAAAGAAAAAAATAATCAAATAATCAACACAAACAATTGTCATCATGATATTGCTCAGTTCATCAAAAGAAGTAATGGAAGAGAATCAATCATGTTATGGTGAGAGAATCTTTACTTGCTTAGTACTAGAGAAGGCTGAAACACAATTCTTCTTTTGTTTTGCTTGCTTGTATTTTTTTAATTCTATTTTCACCAAAGAACTACTGAAGCTTCTAGGATCACATTTGTTCTTATTTATTGTTTTTCCAACAAAGATATACGTGCAAGGTAGGAGTGACCTTCGTGGTGCACAAGATGCAGAAAGCGAGGTTGATATAGTTCGGGCATGTAATAGGAGGAGCACAGCCAGTGACAAGGTGTGAGAGGTTGGCAGTAATAGGTCTAAGGAGTGGGAGGGGAGGCGAGAGGTAATTAGACAGAACATGGCATACGACACGGCACATCTTCAGTTCACTAAGAACATGACCTATATAGGAGACATGCATAGCGAGGGTTATGGTAGATAGTAGGTATGAGCGATTTCTCTCATCCCAATGGTAGAACATGGCTCTTGTTTTTGGAGACCTTTCTGCTTCCTTACCAGTATTTATTATTATAGAACAATAACATCATCTATTCTTTAAATTTATTCCTTTTGTTATTTTTTCCTTTACTTTAGTTATCTTTACTGTTTTTGTCGTCCACACTTTAATTTCTTCAATGTTCTTATGAAGACTTTTATTTCTTCAATGTTTTCAGTATAAGCTTTTTTCGGCCTCCATTTTTTTCAAACATGTTCTGAAAAACGATTTTTTTGAGCCATTAGTAGAAACAACCTCTCTAGCCCACTAAGGTATGGGTGAGGTCTGCGTACACCTCACCCTCCCCTGACCACACTGTGAATGTTGTTGCTTACTTTTAAATTATTTTAGTATGTTCTTTATTATGTTTAAGTTAAGTCCTCTACAGAAAATGTAATGGATTTGCAACATGACTTTTTCCTCCATCAAACTTAAAATTCTTTGATTCCAGAGACCTCAAAAGATGATCGTTAAATCTCTCCACCCCTAGCCACCAATTTCCAAATTTAAAAGAAGCTTTATTGTTCCCAGTTTCCACACTTGAAAAAAAAACGTTGTGGGTTGTTATCTTAAATTCACCCTAGGCAATATCCTTTGTTTTATGCTCCTAGAAGTTTCCTCCCGTTCAACTGAAAATAATAATCTGTCAATCCTAGCTGCACTGTAGTGATTCATGCCTCACAACCCAGTAAATCTGCCCTTATACAATGGTGGATCAGATAGCTCCACGTCTTCTATCCAGTCTGAGGAGCCAGTCATTGCATTAGTGATGCATTTTCCTTCTTCCATACAAAAACCTGCTAGTGTTGAAATCACCACAGAATACCCATGGACCCTCACATAAACCCCTGAATGATGAAATCTCCCCCAAGCTTAATTTCCTTTCCCTTCTGGTGTGTGGTGCATGCACTTCTGTTAGATATCACTTAAAAGATTGTTCGACAGATTCAAACTATAGGCAATTGAATAACAGCCTTTTGCAATCAGCTTCCCTTCCACAGAGTACTGTACCATAACATTAGAATTCTACTACTGCTACCTTCAGCTTCAAGATATCCACATCTCATCACCTACATGTGCATAGTTGCCTGGCCATAATATCCACATCCTTTTCTAATTTTGTTTCATGGGAACAATACAGTTTTCTCTCCATTTCTCAATTAGACTCTTAACGAGATTACTTTTAAAAATCATGTTAAGTCCTCTGACATTCCATGATATTAATTTGACCTTCACTGATAAATTGACAGTGGATTTCCCCCCTGCTTCTAACTCCTTCCACTTCTTCATTACTTTCTACTGGTTGCTCCTGACTTTTCTTTCTGTCATCTAACTTCATACTGAGAACCGGAGCTCTTTCTTTTTTTTTTTCTTTTGATAACCATGGTGTCCGGCGCCCGCTTTGCGGACCCAACTATTATTCCACGGGGCCCTGATGCACGACTGGGTAACACATCAGTGGCCCTGGGGATTCGATCCTGTGACCTTGTGGCATTTTTACCCAAGGTTTAACCATTGGACCAACCCCCTGAGAACCGGACCTCTTTCCACATCCCACAAAAGCAGCATTATATTGATAACTCAATTCCAGGACACTGGAGTGAACATGAGTCTATATAGCCACTGTTTCAGCTAAGAAGTTGATATAATCACGTTAGCAAAGCCTCATAAAGAAATGAAAGAGGAACAAACTGATGATCTTTTCACAAGCAATAAGACGTTTCACCTTCCAGAACAATAATACAAATCAATTTTGGACCAAGCCAAACTTTTTAATACTATGCCCCTACCTCGTGGAGGTAGAGAGGCTGTCTTTAAAAGACCCTTGGCTCAAGTAACGCACATCAAAGCAGATTTAAAAGGAGAAACAGCAGTATTAGAAGCAACAAAATTTTCTAAATATTAATACTAAAAAAACAGATTGATTAGATGCCAAAATATCAAGAGAAGCAACGATGAGTTATAGTAATCCTCTAACAAAATAACACTCCAACTTTTTTGATGAATAACAAAATAACACTCCAACTCCAACCAGGATAACTGACGGACCGGATATTCTAAACCTGGTGTGTGGCTGCATGATTGTCTTGTCAACTACTTCCTCCCGTTGAAAAATGACTAGCTCAGGTAGTCATTGTCAATATCCCCCTCCCCACTCTTTGTTTTTGATAGCCTTATTAGTTCTTTTAACAAAATGCAAAGCGTTAAGGAACTTACATTACCTATGGTGCCAATGCCCGCCAAGGTAATTCCTATCCAATCAATAACATTCATGATCTCCTTTAAATAAAAATGGGAAAAGACTGAAAGTATAGCAAGTCCACAGCCAGAAACTGGTTGAATGACCGATACCTGGAGTATGTCACTGAAAGGGTAAGTGTGATGAATTCGAGTAGCTATCAATAGAAGAAAGAAATTATGTTTAGGGTTTTCTCTAACAATGGATTTACTTTCAAACTATCAAGTTCGATTTCCTAAACATGCATAAGAGAAAGCTTGCTGGAAATGCACTTACTGGGGCTAGAGATAGTGCTCGCAACATCAAGACTGCTCCAAACAAATCCATAAGTAAACCAAAAATCCATGCCTTGTTGAAAGCATAAGCTTTAATCACCTGTAGACAGAGATCATGAAGCTTGCGCAGTAGTAGTGTTTCATAGAAGAAATGTGCCGAGTTCATAAAATTAAAGGTAAGCAGGATAGCTTCAGGGAGGCCAACATGACTTAACAAAAAAACATAAAGGAGAGAAAGAGATGATTCTGCAGTAATACTAGAGATAGCCAACCACAAGAACATTCACAGCTATTTCAAATACAATAATCAGCATTCACATAGATAACCTCAATTAAAGACATTCTTTTTGTGTTTTGGTTGATAGTACCATTCATTTAAAGACATTTTTTTACAACCATGGTGTCCAAGCTGGCCTGTACGCACCTAGACTAACTTCACGAGTACCTTTGACTTTCACAAGCACAAGTATCGAGATAACTCCATAAACCAACGCTTGGACATATAGGTATAAATTAAACTTGTCTAACGAGCCAAGCTTATCCAGAACTGGATCAAGTAAAGGGGACAAGGCTGGGGGACACCATAACGAACCAATCCCACATGAGGAAATTGGCCAACCGGTAGCTAGCTTAACCAGTTACCTGGACCAGCTTGGTTCAACGGTAATGTTTTTTAGCTTTACAAAAAAAGAAATAAAAAAATAATTGTTGTAGACGGTCCAAATGGAATAGCACCGTTGCCAAATGGACAGAATTGCAAAATTAGCCCCTTTTTCATTTTTTATTTAAAAACTAACCCCTCCCCAAATTACACATTTACCATTTAGAAAATCTATAAACAACCTCCATCCCCTCTTTCTTCAATTCTTTCTTACCACAGAACTCTCTTATTCTCTAATCTCCATCTCAACTATCTCATTTCTCTCTCAAAGTATTGCTCCTTACGTCCCATTTCCCTTTCCTTTTAATTTGTCCCAAAAAGAATGTCACCTTACGATAATTAGACACAATTTAACTTTAAAATTTCCTGTTTACCTTTAATGAAATGATTTACAGACACACAAATATCTAAGGATTGTTTTATACCACAAGTTTCAAAAGTCTTCCCTTTTTTCTTAAGCACCGTTCTCAGTCAAACTGTGCCACATAATATAGGCCAGAAAGAGTATCAACTATACGCTCTCTCTATTTTTAATTTTATTTTTATCTACAATTTATGTGATAAATCAAAAGTAGAAACAAGCGACAGAGAAGTCTGCCTAACCCAAGAAGTCTTTCAGAAGAAAGGAAGGACTCTGGTACCAAGATGTTTCCTATGTTAGTTCTATGTATTCTATCAGGGAAACAGTCACCTATTCCTACATTGCAAGTTCACAGCACAGCCCTGGGGACTTTTTCTCAACATCACCTGTCAAAGTTGGACCATGCCAAAGCACACAATTGATTGATTCAGTTGTTGGAGCAAAAGAGGGGGGGAGCAAGACTCAAAGGAGATGGTGCAAGTTGATACCATCATGAATATGGTCTATGTGGAGAGAGTGATGGAAGATGTTTCGAAGATACATCCAATCCATTCACAAACTAAAATGGAATTGTTTAGTACCTTTACTTTTTTGGTGTACACAATTATGTATAATGGATGTAGATCAAACTGTAGTGTTGATAGGAATTAGGTAATTTTTGTGATGAATTTTGAAGGTGGACGACTCTTCTTCAGAATTTGGCGCGATCTTGTGATCTCTCGCTCTCTCTCTCTCTTAACAATTGTTCTCGCCAGTGATCTGGCAAGCACTCTCTCTGCCCTTCAACGTTCTCTCTCTTCACCCACTCTTTCTCTCTCCTAGGGTCACAGAAGCCGACAGATTTTTGGTTCTGTGAAACGCATGTCTTACAAGTGTCAGATGCAGTTTTGCAGCGGTTCAGTCAGCGGTAGTCTGGTCTCAAGGTTGCCGGTGGGACAGTTTCGAACTTTGTCCAGGTGATATCTTCCATTTCCCCTTGATTTTATATTTCTTGGTCACATTATTCCCTCTGTGGTTATTATTTCTTCCCTTCCCTTTCCTTTTTGTCATATCTAGTCCTTTCTACTTATGGGTTATGAGATGAGGGTTCCCAGGAAACAGCCTCTCTACTTCTATGAGGTAGTGGTAGCCATTTGTTTTACTTCCATGTTTAATTTCTGCCCTCTGTATTCTGCTTTTCACCTATTTCTGCCATCTGTCCTCTACTAGTGTTTAATTGCTGCCTTCTGTTTTCTACTGAACTGTTGAATTTTGCCTTTTATTGCTATTACTGCCTTCTGTTTTCTCTTTTCTTAGTGTTCATTTTTGGTTCAAATCCTGCCTACTATTCTCTATTTCTTGTTCGAAGTCTGCCCTTTGTCTGCTATTTCTTTGTTTTTTTCTTGTCGTATTAGTTTAGTATCAATTCCTGCTTGTTTTAGCTGATATTTGGTATATGTGTCTCTTGTTGCGATTGAGTGTTTCAAGTTTCCGTATTGTTTTGTCACTCACTAAGTTTATACATTACATTGTTTTTTGCTTTCTCCCAATTTTAGGATCAGAAGCTTTAGTATATTCTTCTCTCGTTTACTTCTTGCCTAGTTTACTTCTATCTAATGGCTTTACGTAATAATGGTGGACTAGAGTCATGTCTTCCTTCTAGGCCAGGGATGAGGGGAAGTAATGGTAAGTGGGTTTTGGGTTTTCCTAAGCATAAAATAGGATCGTGGAACATAGGTTCGCTGTTGGGGAAGTCCATAGAGCAAGTGACAATTCTCAAGAAGAGGAGGATGAATATAGCTTGTGGCCAAGAGACCAGATGGATAGGTACCAAGGTTCATGATGTGGACAGGTTTAAGTTATGGTACTCTGGAGGTTCGAGAGATAGAAATGGAGTAGGTATTTTAATAGATGATGACCTTAGGGATCAAGTGGTGGAGGTTAGGAGGATCAATGATAAGTTGATGACGATTAACCTAGTCATTGATGGGCTTAATTTAAACGTTATTAGTGCCTATGCACCTCATTAGGGCTTAGACGAGGAGGTCAAAAAGCTCTTTTCGGAGGATTTTGATGAGGTAGTGAGAGGTATACATGACACCAAGAAGATTTTCATTGGTGATGATTTTAATGGCCATACAGAAGAAACCTCTAATGGCTTTGATGATGTGCATGGTGGCTTTGGTTTGGAGGAGGGAATGGAGGTGGGCCTCACTTTTGGACTTTGCTAAAGCTACTGAGTTGGTAATTGTTAACTCGTTCTTTCCTAAGAGGGAGAACCACTTGGTTATCTTTTGTAGCATGATAGTTAAGACTTACATAAGACTTCTTACTCCTTAGAAAGGGTGATAGAGGCCTTTGCAAAGATTGCAACGTTATTCCGAGTGAGAACCTTACTACCCAACACAAGCTTAAGGTGATGGACTTGGAGATTAAGAGAGATAGGAGGAAGAAGATCTTTCATGACCAACCGAGGATCAAGTGGGATCGCTTGACACCTTCCCTTTCTCAAGAAATTGGGGAGAAATTGAGTGGTATGGGGGCCTAGAGCACCATGTGTGACAGAACTACTAGTTGCATCAAGGAAGCAACTACAAAAGTGCTAGGCGTATCGAGGGGTGAATTGGGTGGTCATTGAGGAGATTGGTGGTGGGACGAAGAGGTCCAAAGCAAGTGGAAGCAAAGAAAGTTGCTAATATAAAGTTGGTGGAGTGTGTAGACAAGGAAAAGAAGGTTGATCATGCTATTAGTAGGATATGTAGGGGGAGAGTGACCGGACACGATGAAATTTTGGTGAAATTCTAAAAGAGCACAAATAAGACAGGTATGGAGTGGTTGACTGATTGTTCAATATCATTTTTAAGACGGCAAAAATGTTCGACGAATAGAGGTAGAGTACAATAGTTCCTCTATATAAGAATAAGGGTAATATCCAAAATTGTAATAGCTATAGGGGTATCAAGTTGTTAACTACACTATGAAGATTTTGGAAACAATGGTAGAGGAGAATAAGGAGCGGGGTGTTCATTTCCGAGAATCAATTTGATTTCACGCGGGGGCAATCAACTACTGAAGCCATCCACCTTGTGCAAAGACTATGGAGAAGAATAGGAAAAGAAAGAGGGACCTTCATATGGTGTTCGTTCATCTTGAAAAGGCTTATGATATAGTCCCGGAGGCTAAAAGTGGCCTAATCGTCTATATTGGGATAATAAAAGACATCTACGATGAAACTAAAATTCCAGTTAGCATAGTGGGAGGAGACTCGGAGCACTTTCTAATGGAGATAGGGCTACATTAAGGATCGATTCTTAGCCCTTTTTTATTTTCTTTGGTGATGGATGAGTTGACGCAGCATATTCAAGCTAAGGTTCCTCGGTGTATGTTGTTTGCAGACGACATAATACTGATTGATGAGACACAAGACGGAGTAATGATAGGCTAGAGTTTTGAAGACAGACGTTGGAGTCCAAGGGTTCAAGTTGAGCAAAGCCAAAATAGAATATTTAGAGTGCAAATATAGTATTACGTCACATAGAGCAAACAGGGAAGTAAGGCTAGCCTCACAGATTATTTCTAACAAAGAAAGTTTTAAGTATCTTGAGTCCATAATCCAAGGGAATGGGGACATCGACGATGACGTCACACAGAGCATTGGGGTGGCATGGATGAAGTGAAGGCTTGCCTCTAGAGTTCTGTGTTATAAGAAGATCCTACCTAGACTTAAAGGTAAATTCTACAGAGTGGTGCTTAGTGGAGTGTTGGTCTGTCAAGCACTCACATGTTCAAAAGATGCATGTTGCAGAGATGCAAATGATGAGATGGATGTGTGGACATACGAGAAGTGACAAGATTAGGAAAAAGGTTATTCAGAAGAAGGTGGAAGTGGCATCTGTCGTAGACAAAATGAGGAAAGCGAGATTGAGATAGTTTCAACATGTGCAAAGGAGGTGCACTGACGCCCCAATGAGGAGGTGTGGGAGGCTAGTTATTGGGGATTTCCAGAGGGGAAGAGGTAGGACAAAGAAGTATTGGGGGAGAGGCGATTAGACAGGATATCGGACAACTTAATCTTACCAAAGACATGACTCTAGATAGGAAGGATTAGAGTAGAGGGATGGGTAGAGGGTGTTTAGCCATGCAAAGGTTTAGGCTTGTTAGTGTTTATCGTAGTACTAGTCGTGCCCTTGTTCTTGCCACATGTTGTTGTTGTATCTGCTTTTATTGTTGTTAGCGCATAGACTTTGCTTCTTTATTTTTTTTTTCTCATTTTACTTGGATTTGTTGTACTTGAGCCGAGGATCTCTCGAAAATAACCTTTCTATCTCCACGAGATAGTAGTACGGTGTGCGTACATTATACCCTCCCCAGACCTTAGTAGTAGGATTTCACTAGTTTTTTGTTGTTGTTGCTGAATTTTGAAGGTGGCCAGCATATCCTAATGCTGAAGAATACAAACTCACCATTTCTCAAAAAAAAAAAACAAGGAAGTGTAATTGAGCAACTGTCTGAGTTCTGAAATTTAATTTCATTGTTCCATTTTCAAGTATTCAACTTATACCAAATATTCCATCTCTTTCTCTTATTTAGTATATTTATTGTTGTACATTTAATTTTTTTTATTTTGTAACTAGTTTTCTTACACTAAATTTCCGATGTCCTATTCATGATCACTAATTAATTTATTAATAAACTTTCCTTAACAATACTTAGCTAACTATATCTATCATTTTTTCCTAACTAATTTATTCATATCCTATTCTTTTTATGATTTTGAAATTTCGAGACTTTTACTTGACCAACTTATGTCAGGAAGCTCATTAAGTTTCAATTCCATCACCAAATACCCAAGTAGGCTAGTTTACTGAAATTAATTTTTTTATCTTTCAAAATAGTGTAAGGGAACAATCAGAGTACTTTGCAGAAGAGAGGTTTCATGTTAACTAATAAATGATATATCTGTGAAGAGGATCTGGAATCAGTCAATCACCTTTTTATTCATTGCAAAGTGGCTAAGAAATGTTGGGAGCTCTTCCTAAACAGTCAAGAGTAAATTGACTTCGTTGCTTGTTATATATACATAAACATAGACATCCATGTAGCAAATCCACTTTCAGTATGCGATAAACAATCTCTCATATCAGACATACATGACAAATGGCAGTCACACAAATGATATTCCAGCATTGCAACACCAACAACTATGCTTCAATCCCAAATTAGTTGAGGTTGGATTTACATTAATAGACAAATCTCTAACCCCTCACCCAAAGAAGGAAAAAAAAAAAAAAGACTCCCTGCAAAAACCAACTAATATAAGTGCACTAACCCAAGAAACAGAATCACTACCAGATATTTGAAACACATTTCCATACACAATATACAATAACATAACGAGTCACCCATAACCGAGATTCCTTCAAAAAATAATCAGCTGAGAGAATCAGAATAAGATAAAGCAGTCGACGAAAAGAAATTGTACATAGGAAACATAAAAAAGAATTGAATCCAATCACGAAAATAACGAATCCCATAGAAAGGGGCAAGTTTAGCATATACCTTAAGCTTGAAAGATAAAGGAGGGAGAATGAGGGTGCCCTTCTTCTGCAGAACTTTGCCGATATTGTTACCGGCCGTGGCGGCGACCGTCAGGCAAATTGATTCCCACATCTCAGCCCCCGGATGTTTCTCTCCCCTGCAGATCAATAGGAGATAGGATTAAAGGATCAAAGTGTTAGTGTTTTGTTGATTGCCAAGATCTCACTTGATTTTGATTTGGTAGCTTCAGATTTAAGGCTTATATTCGCAGAATAATTAAGACAGTCAGATTTGTGTGATGCTCTTTTGTTATTAGAGAGTACTTTCTCATTTTTATTTATTTATTATACTATATACTATATATGACACGACTGTTGGTTACACAAGAAAGATAGCTACCGAGGTACTAGGGGTTTCGAGAGGGACCTTTAGTGGACGTCAGGGCGATTGGTGGTAGAATGATGAAGTTCAGGGCAAAGTGAAAGATAAGAAGGTCGCTTACACAGAGTGGTTAGAGTGTAGGGATGAGGATGAAAAGAAAAAACTTAAGGTAATCTATAAGTCGGCCAAGTCAGAAGCAAAGATGGCGGTGACAATTGCGAAGTCAACAGCGTTTGAGCGCCTTTTAAAAACTTAAGGTAATCTATAAGACAGCCAAGTCAGAAGCAAAGATGGCGGTGACGATTGCTAAGTCAGCAGCGTTTGAGCGTCTTTATGAGGAGCTAAGTGATAAAGGCGGGGACAAGAGATTGTATAGGCTCGCTAAAGTAAGAGAAAGAAAAGCTGGAGGCTAGTTATTGGGGATTTCCA
>DF359083.1:66818-80554 GCA_000787875.1 Solanum virginianum
AGATTGGCTATAGTGCAACATTAGGTGTCTTAAATTTATTTTCTAATATATATATATAAAAAGATGTTTTCCAGCATCTTCACGTGCTAACAGTGCTTGTGGGTTCTTTGTTTAGTTGAACCTATTACTATGTCATTCGTCTTGAATATATATGTATACATGTATATGTTCTTGTACTAATATTAGAGTTTGTATTATATGAACATCTTAAACTTTCAAGATATTAAGACTTAATCTTAGGCTTGGAATTTTGAAAATAGATTATAGATCTGAGCAAGTCTTTGGATCTAACCTAGGGATATAGTAGTTAAGGTGTTGCTAGTTCAAAATCTTATGGTGATAATTTATTTGACTAGATTGTGGTGCTACAAATACTATTCGAAAGGGAAAGACTCAAGTGCTTGGTTGATCGCGATTTGTCTAAGATAAGTGGACTTTCAAAACCTTGTAATTCTCATAGAATTCTCAAATTTTCCCTTCTTCTATGTGTGAGATATGCCATATTTGTGATATTAGAAAAGTAGGGTGAATAAGTGTAAAGGTGAGTTGGTGTGATGTTATAATACTTGAATTGAAAATGTGGTTAAGTGATGAGAATTCCATTTTGAGATATATTGTTAATGTTGTATCGAAACTATATTAAAATGTGTCATCTCCTCATTATCGTGTGAACATGCCCATTTGCATCGACTTTGTGACAAGTGTTATGTGAACATGAAAAAGAAGAAGAATTAAAAAAGATATACTATTTCGAAGGACGTGACGCACGCCGCGACGGATACTATATTTTGAGGGTCGTGTCGCATGCCATGACGGATACTATGATTCGAGGGTGGTGTCGCATGCCATGACGGATACTATGATTCGAGGGTGGTGTCGCACGCTGCGACAAATGTATGGACTGAGAGTCCCCCATGGGTCCCGGACTGAGAGACATCAGGTGTGTATCACTAGGATAGACATGCATCATTATGTTTGGCATCATTATGTTTGACATCATTATATAAGCATTGCATCTCATCCTTGCATATTTTTGTGTAACACGATGTTCTTTAGGTTATTGATTACGTTATCACTTGTGAGTTGTGTGTTATGACTTGTGATGTGGAATTGTGGTACACTAAGAACTTACTTCTACTTATATTATATCTTGCTGGGCTGGCTTATTTTCTATGCAGGTTGTAGTTGTGGAGGTAGTTTGGAATGAAAGGAGTTTATGTATTCTATTGGACTTACCTTATTTAGTTCGTTTACTTGCTGAGTGCCGTGTGTTTGGCACTCACCCCTTGCTACAACACTTTTGTAGGTTGCGAGCCCGGATCGTCGTGATACTCTCTACTTTTCCATGTCTAAGGCTACTTGTGGAGATTGTGAGAGGTAGTTGTTTGTCATCCCAACTGACTTCTTACTCCTATATGATTTTGTTCTATTCGAGAGACAATATCATTTGGTACTTGTGTTTCTTTTCGAATCTATTGTGATACATTAGAAACTTGTGCATGTGACAACCAAGTTTTGGGGGATTTTTAATTAAGTTGACTTATTATCCGCAATTAAATATTTATTTTTATTATCATTTTGTCTTTTTAACGTTATAACTGGGTTGTAGGCTGACTTGTCTTGGTGGGATAAGACGAGTGTCATCACGCCTATTTTTTTGGGTCGTGACACTATATCAACCTGGCTTTTTGAAAATTGATTAAAGATTTCATGGGTTTATCAGATTAAGAGCGACTCCTAAAAATTCTAGTGTGTTCTTTTTGTATCAAAATGACTCTCTTTTATAGTAAAGAAAGAGGGAATTTATAGGGGACGATTAGGGTAGAAAAGGGGGGAAAGCCAAGGTCAAAATTGAAAATTTTTCTGGATGAATTTCAAATTTCGAACTCCCAATGCCTGGAGGATAAGAATATGCCCAATTCGTTGGCAAATCCTCAATGGACAAAGGTTTACAACCATGATTGAGAGGCCAAGGGCGCGAGGGAGAGGATATGAAGACACGTTGCAGTGAGAGAGGGACATGTCGATGGAAAGTTGTTGAGGGTTGTCGGGTGTGCTGGAATTGAACGTTGGGGATCGATTTTATGTTATTGTTCATTGAGTCATAAAGAAGAAAGGAGAAAGAGAATGTTGTGCGTGTGAAGAAGAGAAATAAAAGGATTTAGGGGCATGTGGGGTCATGCGTTGGTTATATGTTGTATATATTAGTGTATGTATAATATGTTAACTAAAAATAGAGGATTGGGCCTGGTCTAGGGAATTTGGGTTGGGTTTTTGAATTGATTTAGGCCAAAATTGGGCTGACCATTTGGTCTGAAAAATGGATTAAATAGGTAGGGGAAATTGGTCTAAAAATTGGCTAATTCGATTGCAATCATGGCCAATTAAATGTAATCAAATTTAATTCGATTGACTAATTTGACTATACGACGAATTAATACAAATTAATTGAAGAACTTTTAATATTATCAACCTGAAATAATTAAGAATAATAATTCCTAAAATAAAAAATAAAATTTATTTGAGAAAATATTTTTTGCATTTTCGAAAGCTAATTATTTCAAATTGTTAAAATTAAATAAAATAATATCTCCTAAAATAAAACTAAAATTCATTTGAGTAAATATATATATATTTTTTATATTTTTGAAAGCTAATTATTTCAAATTGTAAAACTAAAAGCTCAACAATTAATTTATATTGTGGAGGGTAAAAATTGGATGTCAACAACTGCCCCTTTCTTTGGATGTGATTGACAAAAGAGATCGTGGATAAGGAAACATGACAAATCCAATTTTTAGCCAACTATATCTTCATCTTCTGAAAGGCTCTTGGTACGGACTTTGGGAAATTATGGCCGGATCCTGGTTTTGGGTTTCCTACATATCTCAGGTTACATGAGAATTCAGACCACTTGTAGTTCAAGATGCTTGATTTGACACACGATTATCAAAAAATTCAAATGGCATTTTGGAGTCGAATTATAGAGAGACCAAAAAGCTCCGGAATAAAAAGAAGGGAGGTTGGAGTATAGTCGAGTTTACACGGAGCTCGCCTACATATCCCTAACATGGGAATCAGACTACTTGTAGTTCGACTCAATCAGTTGAAAAGGAAATATCTTATGTTAAGATAACCTTTGGTTGGGAGAAGTGACAAGTAAATCAAATTATGAAAAAGAGGATTGTAACCTCTTAGTCATGAATGTGGAGCTCTTCACACCCATAAGTAAGAACTTAAATGGACATAATTTTCAAAGTTCTTAGTGTATTGTCACTTAGATTGGAAAGATTGATTCTAGTGAGAGTTGAGATCTCCTGGATGCGAAACTGAAAACTAATGAACTCAAAGAAATACCCACATGCCTTTTGACAGAGGTGTGGTTGGATTGTGGTGGGAGTCACTTCTCAGTTCACGTTCGAAGAGTTTGACATTCCTCTTCAGACTATGTCCCAGTTTGCTACTAAGAAAAAGTTTCACATTGTGTTACCTCCTACTTGATGACGTCCTCACTTGTAGTTTGTTCAAGAATTCATCCTCTCGGATGCTCTCGACAAAGACTAAGATAAAACTTGTTAGTATAAAATTAAACTCAAGTTGGGAGATAGTGACTTTTACCTTGTTGGTACATAGTCATCCCTTTGAGCATTTGACGTTAGCTTCCTCCAATTTTGATGTAATAAATGATAAATCGATATTATGTAATATGTTGATTGATCTGTTAGCATAATATTATGAGATAACCCTCTCAACAACTTGAATATATAATGTGATGGCTTGCTGGGTATCCGAGTGAGACAAAATTGCTCGATAATGGTCCAACTGTAATGAGGTGGACAACTCGATAATGATCTAACTATAATGAGGTGGATGACTTGATAATTATCCAATTGTAACAAGGTGGATAGCTCGACAATGATCCAACTGTAACAAGGTGGACGGCTCGATAATTATCCAACTGTAACAAGGTGGACGGCTAGATAATGATCCAACTGTAATGAGGTGGACGACTCGATAATTATCGAATTGTAATGAGGTGGATGACTCGACAATGATCCAACTATAATGAGGTGGACGGCTCGATAATTATCCAACTGTAATGAGGTGGATGACTCAATAATGATCTAACTTATGGGGTGGACAACCAACGTAGTTTGAAGCAAAGGCCATTCGTCATGGTTGCGAGTCTCTCTCTCTTCTAAGAGATAGAATGATTGAGGTGAAATGGCAAAATTCTTTCATACGAAGATAATGGAAAAATTCTTTTATATGAAGATTAAAGTCATTCTAATCTTCTTCTGATAAACTCAATAGATTTTGAGTTTGTTGCATCATATTCTTCAACCGTCGTTAGATGCTTGAACGAACTTGATAACTTTAATTTTTGTGAAGACATGCGATCTTCAACATCCATTGATTTGATAGACTCGTCGTTTTATCCTTGTAACACTTCTGCAAATAGTATTATCTCCAGATTTGATATTAATTTCAGGGACAATTCTGGATTTACCAGCATAACCACCTGTAAAACATGAAATCAAACATTAATAGTCATAATTAAGTAGAGTATGTACTTAAAGATAAAACGTGAGGTTAAATCATCAAGCCATGGTAACCTTAGTAGTGATTTCAATCACGATTTGTCACCACTTGATATTTGCTCCTTTGCAATCCTATAGTTCTTGTGCGCGCTCTGTATCTAACAATACTGACTTGGTTCTTTTGAAATTTGAGAGAATCTATGAGTTTGTGTCTAATTACTGCAAAACATAATGAAAGTAAGTAGAAGTCATTTTGACATAATACAATAAATTAAAGATAAGGTAAGATGATTGTGACGAGGCCACGCTAGGTGAAAGTGGCGTCTTATGCTTAAAGATTTTGACATCATCATCTTTGTGATCTCACTGTTCCAGCATCCAAAGAAAAATTCTTAGTTTGAGAGACTGATTTGTGTTGGCCTTGTCCTCGTACTCCTTCGTGCAATTGACTTACGCACTCATCCGCTCTTTGAAACGCAATTTTAGTGGAATTTTTTATGACCCTCCTAAAAAATTCTATTCCAGTTTGCTTGAATATAGCAAATGACATATTTGTGAAATTTCTGAAATTTTCTCAGAACTCTGCCTCTAGTTACATACTTCAACAAAATTCCAAACTTGGTTCATTGGAGAAACATCTTTTTGAAGGAATTTTTGAGACCCTCTCAAAAATTATGCCGCAGTTGCATATTGTGATCCCCGATCTTGTTGGAAAGACTTATCTTCTAATGAATTTTTGAGATCTTCTCAAAAATTCTGCCCCAGTTTTTATTATAAAGAGAAATGAAAATCTAATGGGGAATATGATCGAACTGTTGTGGCGCCTACGTATCCCGTTGAGACAGGAATTAGGTTATCTCAGGTTACATGAGAATTCAGACCAGGAATATGATCGAACTGTTGTGGCGCCTACGTATCCCGTTGAGACAGGAATTAGGTTAAACGTAGTTCCAAAGCAAGAAGGATAATAAAAAGGGATAAGGATATGATCAAAGCCGATATAGACTGCCTACGTATCTCATTATTGAGAATTCAGATCAAACATAGTTCATTACAAAGAAATAAGGACAAATTAAAAAATAGAGATTAAATATGCAATGACTTCATAGGTAGAAATTTGTCAAAGCTCTGTACTTCTTCTGTTCATCCTTTGATGGCAAAAATTTCAAACAATCCTATTCAAGTCGTCTTATGTTTACTTCCAAGCATGAAATATATTGTCAGTTGGGGAAGCTTAATCAATTGTGATTAACTTGTTGTCCATCATGTTCTAAATCTTGTGCTTAATGATTGAACAGTTTTTTGTATCATGTCTAATAGCTCTTGAATGATAAGCACATTTATGGTTTGCCCAGTAAAACTTTCCCAAAGGATTGATTAGTCTTCCTTTATAGGATGGAGCATACCCGCTGCTTTCAGCCTTTCATAAAGCTAAGTTTGAGACTCCTTCAATAGCATAAATACTTTGGGAGGCTTTTTGAAGCTCGGACGAGAGAATTTTCCTTGCTTGATGTGACACTTTTGATATCTCTTTGATGGAATAGCTCTAACAACAGACACTTCTTCTTCATCCTTCTTTGGTATTTCCACATCACTAGTTCTGATGATTCCCTCCACCACTACAAAAGAGATATTTAGCGATAATAAAATATGGCTCTAGCGGCAATAACAATTACAGCAACACCCTATACCAGCTAATGCCATTTCCCCGATAATGTTAGGGTCGGCAAAGCCTTTTTTCGGCCATTGTGGGTTTTGCGGGTAAAGGGTACTATAAATTACCACTAAATACCATTAGCTTTTACGTAAATGACATGAGGCAATTACATCAACTACCAAATGTACTTCATATCCGTTAACTTTGGTCTTTTAGCGTCCATTGTTTTAGTCGATAAATCAAAATAAATAGCCACTAAAAGGTAGTTATCTTAACGACAATCATTTGTGGCAATTGTATTGGTAGTTAAAGGTAATGTATATCAACTAACTTCAGTCTTTTTAGCAACTATTATTTTAGTCAATAAATCCTAATAAATAGCCACTAAAAGATAGTAGTTTTAACGACAATAGTTTGCACAACTATATTGGCAGCTAAATGTTATTTGTATTCGCTAGCAATGGCCTTTTAGCAACCAATAGTTTAGTCAAAAAATTCAAATAAATAGCCACTAAAAGGTAGTAGTATTAACTGAGACAATTTTAAAATCGCATGTTATGACTACAACATCCCTTCCAAAAATGTCTTAGTTTTGCCCTTTTAGAATCCATTTATCATAATGTCAACATTGATTAGTAGGGACCATTAATAATAACTATTACATTAATTATATATTGAAATCTATCAAACTTGTCGGCAAATGGTTAAAAACACATCGCTATTAATCCACAAAATGTAATAGATCTCCATTAAATCTAGACAAATAAAAGGAAGGAGTAATCTAAAAAATGTACATCACAACTTATAAAAATAAATTGATATTGTTCTTACTAATATCTATCCTATTGAATAATGTCTTCAAATGATTTTCTAAGTCTTCTGCATATTAAGTCTCTTAGTGTAAAATTTATAAACTTCAGATCATAGGACCTGAAAAAATAAATTTGTCAAAAGATGAAATGTAAAATATAAGAACATTGTAAGTAGTGTGGCTAATCTAAAAAATTATAAGTAAGAAACGTCTGAAGAGAAATCAAGTCTGGTTGAAACTTGAAGCTAAATTAACAAGTACTCAATATTCTATAATTTGGAGCCACGACCCAAAAAATTAATCAAATACAGCTTGCTCTTCCTATATTTGATGGAACCTATTCTTCAACTACTCAAAACATATAAGTTTCTCTCTTTGTTGATGGGAACACTGGTTAATCAAATACATATTGCTCTCTTTTTAATCAAATACAGTACTCAAGAAATCTGGAAGCATACTAGTGATGCAAACTTTACATGTTCTTCAGCTTAAAACCGAATTAGCATATGTAGGCTAGTTTTTTTTTACGACATAGTACCAGTAGATTAACAGAAGTAGAGAGTACTAAGTTCCCCGAAGGGGACCAATAATTGCCAATCTAAACCAGAAGTTGACTTTCCAATTTAGTAGCATAGACTGCTCAATAATAATATAGTATAACCACCTCATACAACAGTAACGACGTTGAATCAGATACCTACCTAAATTTAGACTTAAAACTGACACTTTTGAAGTTGATACTCAGTAGACTCAACTGTCTGCCACTCTACACATCCCATAGTATGGTGGCCACCATAGCAACGAGTTTAGTGCACTAACGTCCTCCTTCAATGCTGCTAACATTACTTGGAGGTGGAATATTAATTGGAACTTTTGATGGATGGCCAGTACATTAAAAGCTATGCTAAGATCAGGGAGCAATAAAGTCTAAAAATTTACATGGGAATTTACCCGGGATTGGTAAATGCATTAAAGGCCATGCTAAGATCAAGCTATGCTAAGATCAGTTGTTATTCCCGATCTTGTCTAGGTATTAGTAAATACAGGCTCACTTCATAAAACAGAGCAACAGGCTAGCTGGGCTCTGGAGAAGAACTGAACTACTGAATAAGATAGAAGAAAATTAGAGCTCAAGAAGAGTTGCCTCTGGAAGTCTGGAACTGGAGAAGAAGAAAGGAAGAAGAATGAAGAAAGAACAAAGAAGAAGAAGAAACAAAGAACTGAAAGTGAACTCGAAATTTACCACAACTCAAAGATGAGTCACTAGTTGGAGAACACTGAAAAGAGTCACGAAAGGCAGAAAGTGAAGAGAAAAGAGAGTTGTGCCTCATATTAAATCCATTTTTTAAAAATCATTAAACTAGGTATTTTAAAAAAAAATTCAAAAAGGCGACACTTATGCATCTCACCTTGCCTGTGTGCATCTCACCTTTTCCTCACCTTATGACGCCTTTTATAGAAGTGCCTCACCATGACTGTAAAATGCAACATACCATCGCCTCACCTCAACTCTCGCCTTAGGCACAAAGGAGAGCGCCTTTCAAAACACTGGTAAACATATTAAAGGCTTTTCTAAGATAAGACTTTGCTAAAATCAATTATTATTCTTGATCTTGTCCATTTTTTTCTGCACCTTACTGGGAATTAGGGAGAATGCAGTGGGAATGTTGTCCAAGATAGGTTGCTCTCTTTTTAATGAAATACAGTACTCAAAAAATCTAAAAGCTTACTAGTGATAGAGACACCTAGTCTTAAACTAAAGGGACTGGTTTGGACTTGATGTTACTATCTCTGTTCAATGAGATAAAAGGGACTAGAGACACCTTTTGCTTAACTATTGTCTGCTACCTTTAATGTACATTAATATTTTTTACATAATCTTGCTCTGTTTACATTGGTGATAGCCTAGTGGCCTTGAATAATGTTTGTCTCTTTCTAGTTATGTCTAGTACAGGTGTCGCTTTTCGATGATGCCAAAAAGGATGTTGAGTCTAAAGTCCTTTCTTTTGAGTCGGTTCTGCTGGTCAATGAGTTTCTTGATGTCTTTCCCGATGAGCTTTCCGGTGTTCCTCCAAAAAGGGAAATAGAATTTAGTATAGACCTCCTCCTAGATACACAACCCATTTCCATTCCACATACCATATAACCCCGACAGAATTAAAGGACTAATTGAGGGAATTGTTGAAGAAGGGTTTCATAAGGCCTAGCAAGTCACCTTAGGGTGCACCAGTGTTGTTTGTGAAGAAAAAGAAAGGTTCCCTTAGAATGTGCATACATTACCAACAACTTAATAACGTTACCAAAAAAAACAAGTACCCTCTACCAAGAATTGATGACATTTTTCACCAACTACAAGGGGCTAGTCACTTTGCTAAAATTGATCTTCAGTCCAGATAACACCAAGTGAGGGTGCGGAGTGTGGTATTCCCAAGATGACCTTTCAGACTAGGTATGGAAATTTGAGTTTGTGGTAATGTCCTTTGGGTTGACTAATGCACTAACAATATATATGGATCTCATGAATAGGGTCTTTAAACCCTACCTTGATATGTTTGTGGTGGTCCTCATTGATGATATATTGAT
Source organism: Solanum virginianum (assembly GCA_000787875.1). NCBI lineage: Eukaryota > Viridiplantae > Streptophyta > Magnoliopsida > Solanales > Solanaceae > Solanum > Solanum virginianum. Next base: position 76,411 of record DF359083.1, read on the forward strand.
TTATTCCTGAAGTGAAGAAGAGCATGTGAACCATTTGAGAGTGGTATTGAAAATCTTGAGTAATAAGAAGTTGTCTGCTAAATATGAAAAGTGTGAATTTTGGTTGAAAGAGGTTGCATTCTTAGGGCATGTGGTATCGGGTAATAGCATTTAAGTAGACCCTAAGAAGATGGAGATGATAAGGAATTGGCCTAGGCCCTTGACTTTGACGGATATTAGGAGTTTTTTGGATTTGGGGGGTTACTACCAGAGGTTTGTGAATGGTTTTTCTTATATTGCTTCCCCTATGACAAAGTTGACCCAAAAGAAGGCAAAATTTTTGTGGACTGATGAATGTGAAAAAAGTTCTCAAACTTTTAAGGAAAAGTTTATCTCTGCTCTTATTTTGGTTTTACTGGAAAGGCTAGAGGGGTTTTTGGTTTATTGCGATGCCTCAAGAATAGATTTAGGTGTGTTTTGATGCAAAATGACAAGGTTATAGGATGTGCCTATAGACAACTTAAGGCGCATGAGCAGAATTATGCCACCCATGATCTTGAATTAGCGGTAGTGGTGTTTGCTTTGAAAATTTGGCGTCATTACTTGTATGGGATTCATGTAATGTGTTTGTCGACCACAAGAGTCTCCAATATGTGTTCACATAAAAAGGTCTTAACTTGAGACAAAGGAGGTGGTTAGAACTCCTTAAGGATTATGACATGAATGTGCACTATTATCCCGGCAAAGCTAATGTTGTGGCCGATGCTCTAAGTAGAGTACCCATCGGTAGTCTAGCTCATATTGGTGTTGGTAACATGGAGATGGCTAGAGAAATTCATTGGTTAGCTAGGTTGGGGGTTAAGTTTAATGAAGTTGAAAATGGTGGTATGATGATTATTGATGGTCCGAATATTCTTTGATTGAGGAAGGCAAGTCAAAACAAGACCTTGACCCTACCTTGCTAGAATTGAAGGCTTTGGTGAAGGATGGTAAAGTAGAGGTTTTCTTCCAAGGGGGAGATGGTGCCCTTAGGTACCAAGATAGGTTGTGTGTGCCTAATGTTGATGTCTTGAGGAAATTGATTTTGAAGGAGGCCCATAATTCATCCTATTCTATTCACCCCAATTCCATAAAAATGTATAGAGACTTGAGGGAGGTGTATTGGTGGGGTTATATAAAGAGGGATATTGCCAAGTTTGTAGATAGTTGTCATAGTTGCCAACAAGTGAAAGCCAAACATCAAAAGTCGGGTGGCTTAGCCCAAGACATAGAAATTCCTACTTGGAAGAGGGAAAAGATCAACATGGATTTTGTGATTAGTTTGCCTAAGACTAGGAAACACTTTGATTTTATTTGGGTTATTGTGGATAAAATGACGAAGTCGTCTCACTTTCTACCGGTTAAAATAACTTATGGTGCCGAAGAATATGCCAAGTTGTACATTTATGAGTTGGTTAGATTGCATAGGGTACCCCTATCTATCATTTCGGATCATGGTGCTCAATTCATTTCTCATTTTTGGAGCTCCTTCCAAAGGGGTCTTGGTATCAAGCAAGCTTAGCACGACCTTTCATCCTCAAATGGATGGTCAAGTTGAAAGGACTATCCAAACTCTTGAGGATATGCTTAAGGCTTATATTTTGGAGTTCAAGGGTAGTTGCGATGAACATCTTCCACTTATAGAGTTTACTTACAACAATAGCTACCACTCTAGTATCGACATGGTTCCCTTTGAAGCTCTATATGGTAGGCATTGTAGATCCCCGATTGGGTGGTTTGATATAGGAGAGATGGCTTTGTTAGGTTTGGATTTGATTATGGAAGCTTTGGAGAAGGTGATATTGATAAGGGAGAGAATGAAGACGACTCAAAGTAGACAAAAGTCTTATTTCGATGCGAGGAGAAGAGATCTTGAGTTTAATGTTAAAGATTTGATTTACTTGAAGGTCTTACCCATGAAGGGTATGGTCCAGTTTGGCAAGGAAGGGAAATTGAGCCCAAGGTTTGTGGGGACTTATAGAATTTTGAGGAAGATTGCAAGGTTACCTACAAATTGGATTTGCCTATGGATATGAATATGGTTCATTCAATTTTTCATGTGTCTATATTGAGGAAATGTGTTGGTGACCCAAGAGCTATAGTGCCCTTAGGGGTGGTGGGTGTTATGGAGGATAACTTGACCTATGAGGAGGTCGGTCCTGGTGGAAATATTGGATAGACAATTGAAAAGGTTGAGGAACAAGGATATAACATCCGTCAAGGTCCTTTGGAGGAATCAACAAGTTGAAAGTGCCATATGGGAAGCCAAAATGGATATGAAAAAGCAATATCCATACCTCTTGCACTCTACTCAAGCCAAAGGTAATAAATTAAGCCCTATCTATGATTTCAAGTCTTAAGTTTCGGCCCTCATGTCATTTTCGCATGCATTCACGTTCATGGTAACAAGTTTTTGGTGATTTTTGACATTCATGTTGAGACTTTTTGAAAATGATGTTTATGTGCATTTCTTGCGTTTATGTCGGGCTGAAATCTTCATAATTACTTCTCTTACTCATGTTTCTTTGATATTCGGGGATGAATGTTCCCAAGGGGAGATATTAGAATGCCCTTCATCTGCTTCAGAATGCCCCATAATCATAATTTCCATATATCTCAAAATTTGTGCGTGATTTCAGAAATTTGACTTCATATTCTTGATTAGAGGGAAAACAAAACACTCCAAAAAGTGCCTGAAAATGTGCTTCGAAAATGCCTATAATCATAATTTTCTTATATCTCAAAATTCATGCGTGATATCAAAAATTCGACTTTATATTCTTGATCAAGGAGCAAAATTGAGTGGGAAATAGGTATAACCCCAATTTTAGAAGACCTATAGCGAAAAATGAATTTCGCCAACTTTGCAATTCCAGCGAGGGTCCGCAACACCTCCACGATGTAGACCCATCGCGAAGATGTGTATTTTGTTTCCAGTTTTTCCTATTTCGGTCCAAGGCCTTGGAGTCTTGGGACTAAGCCTTCTTATGCGTAAAAACATCTATACTTAGTTATTTTTCAAACCCATATCATTCAAGACATTCCCTAAAATTCTCTCTAACACTAAACCAAATATTTCACCCAAATTCAGGTGTCCCAAACTCATCTCTGGATCTCAAGAAATTCATTCAAGCTTCACATTCTCATTCAAGTCTTCTTCAAGGAAACATCCAAATTTGAGGTACGTGGGTTTCAACCATTGGCTCCTTTCACCCATAGTGCCCAACCTTTATTTTTATGAAAATTGCATGTTATCAAGTTAAATTATCTATGGGTATCTCTTACTATGAATTTGATTATAAACTATGTTGGGGTTTTATAAAATGTTGATTGTTTAAGCATGTTTTAAGCTATGAATCTATAATTTATGATGAGATTTGATGAGGAGTTTCAATGTATTTTGCATGAGGGTGTTACCAAGTGTTGGTGGGTTGATTTACATTAATTTTTTGTCACGACCCAAGCCTAGGGCCTAGACATGACTGGCGAATGGGGAACCCAAGGGAACCCCAAACAAGCCTCTTAGCATATCATCATACATCCTTGGTCGCGGAAATAAGTAATTAACAGAAATAATTTGAAAATAGGGGCAAGGGACTAAGGGAAAGCTTACATATAAACAACATCAAGAGATAAAAGAGTCAAGGCTCATAACATAGATACATAACATGTCCAACAACACCTCTACTGAGTAGAACCGATCTAGCCACGTGGAGGAGGAGGATGATCAACTTGGGCGTCAGTCCCTACATGGTGATATCATGTAGGCAAGAGTATGCATTAGTACATTTGAATGTACTAAGTATGTAAGATGCAATGCAATAAGAAATAGACATCACAGTCAAAGTGCATAACAATAGACAATAGGCATAATATAACAATATGACATGTATGAACAATGCATAAGTAAAGCATACTTAAGTAACTCATACTCATATGAAATATCATTTGTGAAGAATAGACCAAGCTAGATTTCCAAAGTACAAACCCCTTAGTTGGTTGATGATGATCTCACCCCATCACCCTGGTGGTGAAGTACAAACCCCTGACATGGTTGATGATAATCTCACCCTATCATCCTAGTGGTGAAGTACAAATCCCTCACATGGTTGATGAGCACCAACTC
>DF359083.1:92842-109985 GCA_000787875.1 Solanum virginianum
TTCGTATATTGAGATCGAAAGATATACCTTCTATGAAGGTTCAGTGGCGGCACCATTCTATTGATAGGCTACTTAGGTGTTGGAGTCTGACATACAGGCTAGATATCCCAGTCATTTTTAGGCTTCAGGTACTCCTCTTTTCCTTATGTTCGGGGACTCCTCTTTTCCTTATGTTCGGGGATGAACATTTTTTTAGTGGTGAATCATGTAATTACCTATATAAGAACGAACATTCTTTTTAGTGGTCAATGATGTAATGACCTAGTTGGTCTTTTTTTGCATTTTCTACAAAAATTATTGTTTTACCCTTTCGTAAGTTTCTTTGGTCCTATTTTGAACTATTTGAATGGTGGAACTGGAATCCTGAGTCTTAAAAGTTGAAAATATGAATTTTGGCATTTTTAGAGACTTAAGTTATTGAAAAAGTGAGTTTTTATGTCATTCTGATTTTCGGAGGTCAAATCAAGGATCTGTCAATTCCATTTGCTCCACAATGTCAAAACTAAACTACAGGAAGTTACATAACTGAATTTGGAGTTAAAATAAGGCTTTTGGGTCCAAAGTTGAGATTTTAGTCATTTTCGGAACCAAAGTTTTGACTTTGGCCAACATTCGGAGTTCAAAAGCTCGGATTGGAATTCTGACAGTACAAGTGGTTCTGGATAGTAAAACTAACCCTAAATATGGTCCTGTCATAATAATTAGAGTTGTCGAGTGCAGTTTTGGTATTTTGAGTTGTAAACTAGTTTATTTGACTTGCATTGTCAAATGTGTAATAGAGATCTCGAAATTGATTTCTGATAATTTGGTTGAGTTTGGATCGCTATTTCAAGTATAGATATATATATATATGGTTTGTAAAATTCAAATTTCAGATGAGTGTTGAATGCCTATTTTGAGTTTTTGATAAAGTTGTTTATTAGTGGTGCAGCCCCTTTTTACTCCCTGTGTTTGCAGAAGTGAACCTGGTTCATCTCCACATTTACACTCAGGGGTCCATGTTCGTAGAGGTGGACCTGGTTTTCTATCCAGGTTCGTGGAGGTAGACTTGGTATTCCACTTGTGTTCGCCTAGTGTTTTTAATACCTGGGTAGTGTTAAAATCGTGGAACAACATTTTTACTCCATTTTTAACTTTCAAAGCTCTTGGGGTGATTTTGAAGAGAGAGTTTTAAAGAAATATTTGGGTGAGAGATTCTAAAACTATCTTAGTTATTTCTCATAGGTTTTATCTTGATTTTGTCTTGAATTTCATAATTTTGAATGTCCAAAATTGGGGGTTTTTAGACAATGGTTTCAAAACTTTAAATCGTGATTTCTCCTTCAATTTGAACTCAATGTTAGTGGAATTTTCACCCACAGAACCATTTTTCATGTAGAACATAATTTTAAAGTGAATTTCTAAAGTCTGAAACTCCAAAATTTAGCCCAAAATTTAACAGTTTTTGCCCATAATCCTATGCCAATATGGGTATCAAAATGCTTCTCCTGATGAGTATTAACTATTGTTGGTTGTTTTTTTATCGAAATAAAGGATCGATTTGAGGACTTGAGTTGATTGAAAGCTTGTCTGATTTTGATTTCGGCATCATGGTAGGTTCGGCTAACACTTTAGGACTGGATTTGAGTTATTCATATTTATGTGGTAATTGTAATATTTAGGTTGATGTGTGAGCTGAGGGATGGATATGATTGATTCTTTATGAAAGTGTGATTTTGATTAAGCCAAAAATTGAGTAACTGATGATCCTTTTGATAAATTGAGATGAAATCTTTGGTTTTGACATATGTTGGATATTGTTGTGATAATATGATACTTTTGACACCCTTTGGAGAAACAAACATGGTAAATTGATAGTAATTGCAGCACCGTGGTTGTGACGAGTATAATATGGGACTTGAGGAGTCCAGTTTCAATGATATTTTTATAATTGATAAGATGGAGATGATAAGAAGTTAATTGTGGACATTGAAGTACTAGAGGATGCACTTGCCATAGCCCGTGATATCATGACTATTTTATATTTCATCCTCTTGTCTTATTGGATATGATTACTTGAATTTTGGCATTGATATGTATACATCTCATGCTATGTATGTACCACAGAGACACAGAGATATTGAGATAGTCATACTACTTGAGATCTAGTTGTCAGGTCTAGAGTCCACCGAGGCATATCATGTTGGATATAGATCCTGTTACTCTATTTTGGCATGCATTGCATCTCTGTTGCATTGGCCCTTTTATAGCAGTTTTATTTGAGATCTTTTTAGTAGCACTAGAGTTCTCTGAGACATACTATATTCGATATATATCTAATTATTGTTGTTATGCATCTATATACCATTTAATAACGCCAGGGTCCATCATGGTACTGTAAACCTCTTCGTCAGCGCCAGTTGTAACAATCCATCTTGATATGAGATATCCCACATTGGCAAAAAATAAGAGAGATGCTGAGTATATAAGTAAAGGAATAGTCTATATACTGTGAGGCGCCTTTTGGAGTAAGCCTAAAGGGAAAAATCCGTGATGGGCTAGGCCCAAGAGCGGATAATACTTCACAATGTTGGGGAAAGCCGTTATATAAGGTTTCAGGAGAGAAAAAGGGCTAGGGTTTGAAGGCAATCTTGTGAATTCTTTCAAGCTAGTTCAAGGTTCAAAACTTCAAGGTATGTAAGGCTAACCAAAATATGGATTCTATTCTTCCATGTGCCCCATAACCCGGATTGATGGAGTGGTGAGTAAATTGAGTCTCCCATGAATGGTTCTTGAAGTGTTTTCTTAAATTCTAGTATATTTCTACATAATCTTGTATGAATTATTGTTTTTATGAATTAAATGCTTGAATTAAATGATTTTGCCATACTACATGAACCGTAGCATGATTTATTTTCACATATTTTACTTACATGAGCATGCATGAGCATAAATTAAGCCTAAAGAGTCTATAGAATCCCTAACTACTTTAATTATACATTCATTCCCCTAAATGCTATGAGTTACAATGATGCATGATTGAGTCCTGATGAGTCATGAATTGAACCTTAAAATGATGTAATCATAGGGTCGATAGTTGATATGATGAGTTGAGTTGATAGATGTCCAATGAGACTAGATAAATGAGTTAACCATAGGGTTGGTGTCTTATGAGAATATTGAATCTTGGGAGTAGTATTGAGCATCAAATTGAGTAAGAGTAACTCCAACTCGAACTAAATAATTACTTAGCTGGCCTAGGAGAGGATTGAACCGTATGTCTACTTGGTACAAAAATGAGGACTTGATGTTACTGATTTTAGATCCATCGATGGGATGTCCTATACCCTGACAAGATATTGGATGGATATGGCAACGACATCGCTTCGTTGTATCATCACCGGCTCATAGGTCGTGGTTGTCAGTTTGAGAAACTCCCAAATAGGCCTTGATAGTACTCTGAGTGGATGGGATGTAGATGATGGATGAGTAGTCATTGTCTAAATTACATTCTTACTTTAGACTCTTGACATAATGATTGAGTTTCCTATTACTTGAGTTAAGATATTTGAGTTGATTTTATTCTTCCTTTACATTTTTCTTTCTGCCATTTACATACTCGTACATTCCACATACTGATGTCCGTTTAGGCTTGCATCTTTTCATGATGTAGAGATAGGTATTAGTTGTCATCAATAGGTGCCCCATTGAGGACGTACTTGCTTTCAGCTGATTGGTAAGCCTTCCCCTACTTTCGGAGGACATTATATTTCTTTTCTAGCTTTGAATTTAGACTTATTTATTTTATTTTTGAGGTAGCCATAGGTCTGTCATTGGCAAAATTTAGTCCGATGTCTAGAGGCTTCATTGACTAGATCGTTGATGTTATTATTGTATAGTTTCTTTCACACTAGTCTTGCTTAATTGATGGATACACTATTTGGCCTTTGGCCGTTGATTTTCATTTTATTATTACTTTTCATTTAAGTATTCTTATTCATGGATGTTTTTCGCTATTAGAATGTGATTGAACGAATATAATGAGGCTGAGGTTTGCTTAGGGACTAGTAATAGTATCTAAGTGCCGGCCATGCCAAGGGTACCCTCTCGGGGCGTGACAAACTTGGTATCAGAGCTATTCTTGTGTTAGCCTTGTCGATTTAGGTTAGAGTTCAACTGAGTTTAGGTGAATCCTGATAAAGCGGGGCAAACCTCAGTGGTGAGTCTAGGCAAATCCCATGTAGTGGGGCAAACCTCATCGAGGACATTGAGTTCATAGAGGAGGTGTATGTAACAACCTATCTTAAGATAAGATGTCCCATATTAACAAAAATGTTGGGTATATAAGTAAACAGATCTTACCTACTAGTGGCACATTTAAAGCTGTGAGAGCCTAGCTAGACTCAAAGCGGACAATATCACTAGCAGGCTCGGTAAGTAAAGGACTGGTTTATATACTGTAAGGCACCTTTTGGCGTGATCCCAAAGGGACAAATCCATGATGTACTAGGTCCAAGAGCTGACAATACTTCACCATTTTTGGTCAGGTGATTACACCAGTGTCTGCCGAGGTGTCATCAATGCCAGTGACCATCGCGACACTTAAGAGACCTAGTATATGGTCTGACAAGATCCCTATGGGTTCTATCATGTAGCTTCAGATCTATAGATATATACACATTGGTACCAAAGCCCACCGAGGTGTCATCGATGCCAGAGTCTGTCGATATATGATCTGACAAGATCCCCATGGATTCTACCATATAGCTTAAGCTCAATAGATGTATACATTAGTACTAAAGTCTGTCATATTTTCTTTTCCTGAATTGCTTCCATATATTGCATATGCATTACATCTTTGACTATCACTGATATTTCATTCTACTGGTATACATATGGTTTACATTGTGCACTAACCTTTTTCTTGCAGGTGATAGTACTCTTCATTATTACATACATGCTCAATTTTCCTTACTAAGTCGGTTGAACCTACTTGGCACATTTCAGTGTACTCACCGCTACTTTGTTTTCTCCCTGTATATCATGCACACCATTCGGGACATGATAGTTAATCATTTCAACCATGTATTATTGATACCATCCAAATCTTAACGGTGAAGCTCAGACTTCAAGTCACCATGGATTTTTGGATCCACTTTTTATTTTCTTATCTCTCAGGCTATGTATCAAATATTATGAGACAATATTGTATTTTCTTTTGAGGTAGTTTTATCTACCCTTTATTACCATTTTAGATGCTCTTATACTCGTGACTCCAGGTTTTTGGAGATTTCTTATATCTTTTGAGTTTGTTTCTGCTTTGTTTATCTTTCTTTAGTTGCGATCCATTTTGGGTCGTGACAACAGTCGTGGGATATTTCTATTATCTTAGTAGCTCTTTACTTTTGGGAGGGATTCTTTTATTGTACATATATATAATTATATATTCATTATTAGATCCTTGTCATTTATTAGTTTCTGCAAATTCTGATTTTTAGCTAGTTTTCTGCCATCAAACCCATTACTAGTGGTTTGAGGTTACGAGCTGGCTTACCTGCTAGTGGGACATGGTAGGTACCATCATGACTCAAGATATTGGGTCGTGATGAGTTAGTATGAGAGCACCTGGTTCAATAATCTCACTTATATAGAGCTAACATCTAGTAGAGTCCTATGGATGAATACGGAGACGTCCATGACTCATCTTTCGGAGGCTTTAGGATGTCATTAGAAATATACTCCATTATTGTATCACTTTTTGCAGTGTATGTTTTGTTGGATTTGAGAAATCTCATTGGTCTCACTTTCTTGTAGGATATGCTTACAAACATGGTACCCTGTCACAACCAAAAATTTCAGGTCATGATGATGCTAGTTAGACCCTACTTATAGGCAAGCCAACCCAATAAAAGGTACCTATCCAGAATAACTAAACATGGCAATACTAGCATAATACCAATAATGCAACCACAACCCACATAGAACCTAGAAGTCGCCTGCACAGAGCTATGATATGTTGTATAAGTACTATACTTTTAATACCTTAAATATTGTATGTTCTCAAGGTTATTTTAGTATATTTGATGTGTTTTTATGTTGATTTTACAAGAATGCAAGATTCAGGAGGTTTTTGTGAAGACTGCAATTTAACAGCTTTGGTGATGAATGAGATCACCTATGGGCCGTGGTTTGATCCACGAGCCATACATTGAGTTTCGTGGTCCTAATCTCGTGGTGGGCATATTTTTTGAAGTTGAAGCTATAATTAACAAAATGGGTCGACATTCATCCCATGACCCATAAACTTGTCCATAGAAGAATGCCTAGAGTTTGTGAATGTTTCTGAAAGTTAACAGGATGAAAGAGTCTACAGCCCGTGGTCCGAACTATGAGTTATAGAAGGAGTCTTAAACATAGAAGACATTTTCCATAGGAGAAGTCTACAAAACCACATCCATGAGCCGTCAATTGAGTCGCGGCTCGTACACTCGCTTGCGCATGGTCCCGAATTAAAATTTTCTAATCAGTTTAGGATTTGGTTTTCTTTTTTATAAATAGGTTTTATAGTTATTTTTGGACGGGGAGAACATCATACAACATATTGTTACTTTTCTTTAGAGCAGTTCTTAGAGACTTTAAGTTGATATTTTTTGTGCTTATCGTCGGATCTTAATATTGCAATTTACGTGAAGATTTTAAAATTTATGTTCTTCAATTCATCATTGTAAGTGTTTAATTATGAAAACATATAACATGATTTCTTCATGTACAACAAGTATGAGTAGCTAAATCCACAACTAGGGTTGTGGTAACCATGAAGAACTAATGAAGTAAAAACCAAATAATTTGTAATTCTTGGAAAGTGTGCATGCATGTATTGTTTATTTTGTTGTTTTGATCGCTATTTAGTAGTTGCAAACTTTAGAACTAGCCTTTTTCTTACTCGGTGGTCCAAGTGGGTTACGAATAGAATAAGGGATAAATACAGGATTTAATAGAAGTACTCTCGTCTAATCAACTTGCACGGCCCAAGGGATGGTTGTACTGGAACCAAGGTAAGGGTCGGTAATACGACACTTGTAGACAGCCTAAGTTGCATACCTAGTTTCCAGCCCAAGGAATTAAGTAAACATAACTTAATAATTTATCATGCCATACACTAGTAAAGGTTAGAAATTACTAGGTTACACTGCATAAAGAATTCATGGTGAACACAATATCCTAATTATTTCTCTCACTCAATCAATAATACTTATTTTCAAATTTTTCGTGGTATAGGTTTTAGTTATTTTTTTTACAACATAAATCCCCCATTTTTGGAATAATTTGATTAATTCATTGAAATTGCTTTAATTATTCCAAGGCTAGATCATATTCCTTGTAGGATCCACCCTAACTATTGTTAGGTTCTATATTTGAAACAACAACCGCTTATAACTTAATTCAAAGGTGTAATTTGAGTATGATCAAGCAGCTCTGTACTAGTGGCTTTCGGTTTCTTGGAGGGTTTCTTGTGTATTTGTATTTATATATTTTTAGTAAGCTTTTGTTTCCATCCTTATATTGTTGCTATTTTCTTAGCCTCTATTAGTCTCCCCTAAATACCCACTACTTACAGTTTTGGGTTATGGTTGGCTTGTCTATTAACAGGTTATGGTATGTGCCATCATGGCCTGAGAAATCGGGTTGTGACAAGTTATGAGTATTTTAAAAATACAAAATTTACTTGCACTAATATAGAGTGGAAATTGATCCTTCTAATAGGAATATGGAAGATCACCGTTCAACAAATAGAAAGACATGTGTCCTAAGTGACATAGACATTTATAAAAATACATTTGTTATCAAGATGAAACTAATCAATTGTCTAATAAATAAGATCTAAACTTGACTTGATAAATAAAGAAACAATATTGATGTTCTATAAATTACAAACAAACATAATAATAAAAGGTGCAAGCATACTATTTAAAAAATTCTTGTGAACATAAAGAATGTATAAGGGTGTGCCTAGAGATCTTCAAAATGTGAAAATCATATAGAAACTACTTCCTCTTTATCAGGCTATGACTCACTTTTTCATTGTTGTTATCTTGTTCACCATTTTCTTCATCAGTGATAATATTTTTGAATGGAACAATCTCTTTTTCATTAATATGTCCATGGATGACATTGGCACGCCCCGAGAGGGTAGCCTAGACGTGACTGGCACTCGAGGACTATTGCTAGTCCCCAAGTGAACCACCTAGTCTCATTATCATCGTTCAATCCATTCATTAGGGGAGGAAAGTAACATAATAAAATAAATGACATCATATATGTGGGCTCATACTATCAATAATAGTCTAACATAAGGAAATATAATAAATAACAAAAGTCTCAATATAAAGAAAGAAAGAGGAAAAAGAACCCCCGACATCAACATCAACATCAACATCTATGTCTTTGAAGCCTATATACTATAGTATGAGATGGTACAATAACAGGCCATAGCTACCAAACATCAAGTAAAAGACTATTAAATTAACAAAATAGACATCCTCCAAATGCAAAGGAGGACTCATCACTGTCTGGAATGGAGAGCTCTGAACCACAACGATCGGGCTGCTGAAGTCCTCGGTCTATAGTATCTGCATCATCAAGCGATGCAACTCTAGGGGGAGTTAGTACATGGAATGTACTCTATGTAAAATGGGCTAAAGAAAAAAACATAGTATAACCATCACCATCAATCCCTCAGCCTTACCCCAAGTATAAAGGAAAAGACTCTATCACCTTACTAGCTATCAAACACAAGTCATTCATACCATATCAGAGTTGTATCGTCATGAAACTTATCTGGGCATTTCTATAACCAACAATCACTACCTTTGAGCTAGTAATAATATAACAAAGAGATGTCATTGCCACATCTGTCCAGTACCTTGCCGGGGTAAAGGACGAGTCTGTCAGTGGATCTAAAAGTCTGTCAAGTTCTCTTTTGGGACAAAGGAAACATCTATTTTCACGGTCCAATCCTCTCCTACGCTAGCCACATAATTAATGAATATGAGTGGGACTCACTCTCACCTATTTTGGTGCTAATACTCCTCCCAGGATTCTATATGCTCATAAATCTATCAATTCATCAAGAACCCTCATCCCCCTACTTCTATGGGCAAGACTATCATTCCAAATTCAAGAGAAATATATTCACTTCACTCTATAAATATTATTTTCAACTATCACAGTCATCAACACACACACCTCAGGACTTAAGCTCAGACACACATTATATTCAGACAATTAAGGCTCTAAACATGCCGCCTAAGTTCATTACTCAAGTCTTTACAGAGAGAATTTACAAGAGTCTAATTACCATCACAAAAATATGTAATTATACAGTAAAATTTGGGCATGATGATCATCAATGTACGATATGAGAATATAGCTTAAAGTATATATTCAAGAACTGAAGATAGTATCCAAGAATTTAATGCAATTATTCAAGAACTATCAAGAAATCATAACTCAAGACTTCTAGACATCTGTTTCTTCCTCCTAACTCTACATTGGCACATGGAAGATTAATCTCATGTTTTTTGGTAGCCTTTACATGCCTAGAGATGGAGATTTCTTCAAGAAATTTGAAAAACTCTTGAAATCCTTACTCTTTCTCTCCTCTTCTTCTATTTGACTTGTGAAAAAATAAAAGACTTAGAATAGTTTTGGGTTTAAAATCTTTTTGTATGAGAATACATTTAAAAATCAACCTAGGGATGTTAAAATATATTGGATGAAAGAAATTTTCCTTCCCAAATTATTTTTAAAAAATAGTGCCCTCGTGCACTAGTACACGATGCCCAATAGTGGTTTTTTTCCATTTTTTCACAAAATTCTCAATTTTTTTAAATTTTCAAAAAAGACAAGTGGGCTCTGTGTCCTCTCCATGCCGCGGAAGGGGCGTGGAAACCCCACTATTTTAGGCTCTCTTTGAATAAATTAATTCACATTTTTTCGCATTAAAGTCAAGGCGAGACCATTTTTTAACTCAATTTTTTGCACTGGTCACAAATCTAGTCTCGGATTTTGCATCAGAGCTTGGGAAGAAATGTTGTGCTCATGATGCATGTTAGGGCCGATTTAGTAATTTTATGGGGTGTTACATCATCTCCCCCTTGGAATCATTTGTCCTAGAATAATGAGTAAAGGTCAAACGGGAACTCGAATAACCTCGAGAATCATCTCATTCCTAACTCGGGAACATTCGAACTCTCACGATCCATCATTTATCTATCTCTGTCTCAGACTCGGGAATGGAGTAAAACAAGGCATCAATTAAATGGAAGGAATCATTAAAAAAAGCTAAGGGTAGGAATTTTTACTTTCAACATCATCGTCATTTGGCACGAATAGATGCAGGTATTTGAGTTTCATCATTTTCTCAGCTTCCCATGTAGCTTCCTCAACAAATTGATTCCTCCATAAGATTTTAACGGAAGCTATCTATTTGTTTCTTAGCTTACGAACCTATTGGTCAAGGATCTGGACTAGAATTTCTTCATATGATAAACTATCCTTCACACCCGTACTCTTCATAAGAATCGCTAAAGCTGGATCCCCCAAACGCTTCTTCAGCATAGATATGTGAAACACTAGGTGAACTCCGTCTAGGTTGGAAGGCAAGTCTAACTCATAAGAAACCTTCCTAATGTTTCTTATAACCTGGTATGGCCCACTATAACGGGCCTCAGCTTCCACTTCTCACGAAATCTCATGACACTCTTCATGGGTGACACCTTAAAGCACACCCAATCATCTACCTTGAACACCAAGTCTCTTCTTCTCACGTTCGTATATTATTTCTAGCCACTTTGGTCTGTCTTCAACATTTCCCTAATATGTTTCACTTTCTCCATAGACTGGTATAAAAGGTCAGGCCCAATCAACTCAGCTTCACCCACCTTGAACTAGCAAATTGGGGATCTACATCTCCTCCCGTAAAATTGCTCATACGGGACCATCTGAATGCTGGCATGATAGCTATTATTATACACGAACTCAATCAATGATAAGTGATCATCCTAGTTTTCTTTGAGGTCAATAACACACAACCTCAACATATCCTCTAATGTCCGAATAGTGCGCTCTGCTTGCCCATCTGTCTGAAGGTGAAAAGCAATACTCAGATTTACCTTTATACCCAATCCCTTCTGGAAAGACCTCCAAAATTGGGAGGTGAATTGAGCTCTTCTGTCTGAGATAATATACAATGGAACCCTACGCAATCTCACAATCTCTAGAATGTAATGTCGGGCATACTCCTCGGCCGTATAAGCTGTCTTTACCGCTAGAAAATAGGTTGATTTAGTCATCATATCAACAATCACCCATATCGCATCATGCTGCTATCTAGATCTTGGTAAGCTAGTAATGAAGTCCTTGTTGATCACCTCCTATTTCTACTCCAGAATTTCAAAGTTCTGAGCTAACCCGCACGGTTTCTGATGTTCAACCTTAACCTGTTGGCAATTGGGACACTTGGAAACTAATTCAGCAATGTCTTTCTTCATCTCATTCCACCAATAGACTTCCCTCAAGTCGTGGTACATCTTGGTGGAGCCAAGATGAATGGAATACCTCGAGCTATGAGCCTCAACCATGATTCTATCTCGAACATTATCAACTTCAGGCACTCACACTCCTTTGATATCTCAATACCCCATTTCCCCCATTGGAGAAAACCATCACCTTCAATATCACATGCTATGAGCTTCAGCCATGATTATATCTCGAACACCATCAACATAAGGTACACATAATCTCCCTTGATATCTCAATACCCTATCTCCCCCTTTGGAGAGAACCATCACCTTCTACTTCTACACCGTTTCCTTTAATTAGAGTAAGATAGGGTGTTGGTCTTGCTTTTCCTTCACCTTTGACACTAAGGATGAAGCAGACCAATTCTGAATATTGACCCCGCCTTCGGCGTATTCCTCAAGTTGAACTCCCAATCGAGCCGATCTATGCACATCCTGGGTTAATTCTCTCTTCCCTACCTCCACATGGATAGTGTTATCCATAGATATCCTGCTAAGAGCATCAACAACAATGTTAACCTTATCTGGATGATAGAGAACGCTCATATCATAATCCTTGAGCAACTCCAGCCATCTCCTTTGCCACATGTTGAGCTCTTTCTGGCTGAACATGTACTACAAGCTCTTGTTGTCAGTGAACACGTCCACATACACTCCACACAAATAGTGATGCCAGATTTTAAGGGTGAACACCACTGCTGCCAACTCGAGATCATGAGTGGAATAATTCTTCTCATGAATCTAAAGTTGTCTAGAAGCATAAGTTATCACCTTCCCTCTCTGCATAAGCACACATCACAATCCAACTCTGGATGCATCACAATATATCACGAAGTCACCCGTCCCGTCTGGCAAGGTCAACACTGGTGCCCTAGTCAATCTAGTCTTCAACTCCTGAAAACTATTTTCATATATCGTCCCGTCTGGCAAGGTTAACACTGGTGTTGTAGTCAATCTAGTCTTCAATTCCTAAAAGCTCTTCTTACATGCCTCAGACCACTGAAAAATGGCCTTCTTCTGACTCAGCTTTGTTAATGGGGATGACAGAGAAGAGAAGCCCTCCACAAATCTGCAGTAATGCCCAGCCAAAACCAAGAAACTTTTTATTTTTGTTGGAGAAGTGGGCCTTGGCTAGTTCTTAACCATATCAATCTTCTATGTATCAACTTGAATACTATCTCCCGAAAAAACATAGCCCAAGAAAGCCAATGACTTGAGCCAAAACTCACACTTGGAGAATTTTGCATACAACTCATTATCTTTGAGTGTTTGCAAAACCACTCTAAGGTGACTAGCATGCTTTTCCTCAGTCCTTGAATAGATCAAATATCATCAATAAATACGATCATGAACATATCAAGATATGGCCTGAATACCCTATTCATAAAATCTATGAAAGCTGCGGGTGCATTTGTAAACCAGAAGGACATGACCAAGAACTCAAAATGGCCATAGCATGTCCTAAAAGCTATCTTAGGAATGTCACTTTCCCTCACCGTCAACTGATGGTAACCCAATCTAAGATCTATCTTGGAGAAACAAGTAGCACCCTGAAGGTGGTCAAAGAGATCATCTATTCTGGGAAGAGAATACTTATTCTTTATGGTCAACTTGTTCAACTGTCGGTAGTCTATACACATCCTCAAAGACCCATCTTTCTTATGCACGAATAGGACAGAAGCACCCCAAGGTGAGACACTAGGCCTTATGAAACCTTTCTCTAACAGGTCTTTCAATTGCTTTTTCAATTCTTTTAACTCTGTGGGGGCCATTCTATAGGATGGAATTGAGATTGGTTTAGTCTTGGGAAGAACATCAATCCCAAAGTCAATCTCCCTGTCAGGAAGGACTCCAAGAAGATCATCAGGAAAGACCACAGGAAACTCATTCATTATTGGGACTGACTCAAGAGTAGAAGACTCAATATCATCAGACTTCACTCGCACGAGGTGGTAAATACAACCCTTGGATACCAACTTTCTTGCTCTAAGATAGTATATGAATTTACCCTTAGGGGCCACAGACTCCCTTTCCACTCTAAGATAAGCTCATTAAGAAATTGTAAATTAACAATCCGGGTTCTACAGTCGACAGAAGCAAAACAAGCATGAAGCCAATCCATGCCCATTATTATATCAAAATCAACCATCTCCAACTATATCAAATCAGCTAAAGTCTCTATGATAAATAGACACCACACAATCCCTGTAAATCCTCTTAGCTAGGATAGAGTCACCTATAGGAGTAGAGATAGATAAGGGCTCAAGCAAACACTCCAGAACAATACCAAACTTTTTAGCCACATAAGGGGTCACAAAAGACAATGTGGCACCCGAATCAACCAAGGCATAGCAATATAAGTAAAGACACGAAGCATACCCATGATAATATCTAGTGTAAGCTCCTGCTCCTGATGGTTACCCATAGCATAATGACAGTTTGTCCCACCTCCTGTACCCGTAGTAGTAGTACCCCTCTACTGATTACCTGCTGGAGGTGTTGTCGAAGATAAAGCTCTGCCGCTCCCCTCACCTCGCCTCCTCTTCAAGCATTCATAGCTGAAAGGACCAACTTGACCATAAGCATAACATACATCTTTGCCCACATGACACTCACCCAGATGAAGCTTACCACATTTGCTGTAAGGTGGCTTTCCCCTTGTACCCTGAGTCGCACTAACCTGAGATTGGGCACCCGGGGTCCTGAAATTCTGATAAACCTGAGATTTCTGATCATACCTGGTTGGCTGCACAGGTGCACTTGCTGTTGATGGTGGGGGATGTGATGATCTCTTCTAAAAATAAGATTTGTCATCTCTATCCTGTCTCTGTGGGCTAGGTTCATGTCCTACTAACTTCGCCTTTCTGCTCAAATGCTCTTCTCTATCTCTTTTCTTGTCCTTCACTGTCTGATGGGCATACACCATAAGTCAGGAGATATCTACACTAGGAATCAGCAAGGTAGCCTTACACTCCTTCTGCACATTTCTAGCCAAGCCAAACATAAAGTTTCTCATCCTCATCCTCATGTCCTACACAATCTCTGGAGCATACCTCGACAGTTTGATGAACTTAAGGCCATACTCCTTCACAGTCATCCCTCCCTATTTCAGATTCATAAACACCTCTTCCTTCACCTCCCTAAAGTCTTGAGGAAAGAAGTGATCAAGGAGGACGGCTTCAAACTCCTCCCATGCTACAAGCTCCGCATTCTCCCCTCTACTCCCTTCCCACTAAGTGTACCACGCATTAGCCACATCCTTCAACTAGTAGGACTCAAGCTCAACTCCCTTAATCTCAGTCGTATGCATCGTCCTCAAAACTTTTTACATCTCATCAACAAAGTTCTGTGGGTCCTCCTCCACTTTTGACCTCGTATACATAGGCAGGTTCATCCTTAAAAAGTCCCTGAGCCTGGTTGCAGCTGAGGGCTCCTGTGAGCTAGAACTAGGAGCCTAAGAACCATGGCTATTTCCCTGGGAGGCTACCAACTGAGTCAACATGGCGCTGGTGCCTCGAAATTCTCCCTCAGTAGTGGAAGCTAGCTGGGGCTAAGCAGAGGGCGCCTAAGGGACTCAGCAGCCTTAGCGGGGCATCCCCATCTCCTTGCCTCAGTCTAAATCGGAGCCTCTAGTTGGGTGTTCTCAGAAATGAGAGCTGTGGCATCTTTCTGAGCAGTAGTTCTTTTGGGTGAAATTTTCTGTAAGCATAAAAAGCATGAGTTAAAAGCAGGATTTCACAAGTTATCATTATAGCAAGATATCAGGTTATCAAAGAAGGGTAACACTTCTTAATGTCCTATAGCCTTCTGCTTATGAAGTATGGTACACAACACACCCATAACCAAGACTCTACTAGACATGACTTCATAGACTCCCTAGGACACTTGAACTTTGGGCTCTGTTACTAAGTTTGTCACGCCCGGGGAGGGTGCCCTACATGTGACTAGCATTTGAGGACTATTGCTAGTCCCCAAGCGGACCACCTAGTCTCATTGCCATTGTTCAATCCATTCATTAGCAAAAGAAAGTAAAATAATAAAATAAATGACATCAGATCAGTGGGCTCATACTATTAATATTAGTCTATCATAGGAAAGTAGAATAGATAACAAAAGTCTCAATATAAAAAATGAAGAGGGAAAAGAGCCCCCGACATAAACATCAACATCTATGTCTATAAAGCCTCTATACTATAGTCTGACATGGTACCATGGCATGTCATGGCTACCAAATATCAAGTAAAAGACTATCAAATCAAGAAAATTGACATCCTCTGAATGTAGGGGAAGACTCACCACTGTCTGGAATAGAGAGCTCTGAACATCAACGATCGGGCTGTTGAAGTTCACGATCTATAGTATCTGCATCATAAAACTATGCAGCATCAGAGAGGATTAGTACATGGAATGTACTATATGTAAAATAGGCTAAAGAAAAAGGAAATAGTATAACTATCACCCATCAATTACTCAGTCTCACCTTAGGTAAAAGGACAAGCTCAAGCAAACACTCCAGAACAATACCAAACTTTTTAGCCACATAAGGGGTCACAAAAGACAATGTGGCACCCGAATCAACCAAGGCATAGCAATATAAGTAAAGACACGAAGCATACCCATGATAATATCTAGTGTAAGCTCCTGCTCCCTACTACCTATGAGCCGGTAGTGATACAACGAAGAGATGTTATTTCCACATCTGTCTAGTACCTTGCCGGGGTAAAGGACGAGTTTGTCAGTGGATCCAAAAGTCTATCAAGTCCTCTTTTGGGACAAAGGAAACATCTACTTTCACAGTTAAATCCTCTCCTATGCTGGCCATGTACTTAATGAGTACGAGTGGGACTTACTCTCACCCATTTTGGTGCTAATACTCCTCCTAGGACTCCATATGCTCATAAATCTATCAATTCATCAAGAATCCTCATCCCTCAACTTCTAGGGCAAGACTATCTTTCCAAATTCAAGGGAAATATATTCATTCCACTCTATCAATATTAATTTCAGCTATCATAGTCATCGACACACTTACCTAAGGACTCAAGCTCAGACATACATTATATTTAGACAATTAAGGCTCTAAACATCCCCCCATAAGTTCATTATTCAAGTCTTTGCAGAGAGAATTTACAAGAGTATAATTACCATCTGATAAATATGTAAGTATACAGTAACATTTAGGCATGATGATCATTGATGTAGGATATGAAAATATAACTCAAACTATATATTCAAGAACTCAAGATAGTATCCAAGAATTTAATGCAATTATTCAAGAACTTTCAAGAAATCATAACTCAAGACTTCTTGACATCTGTTTCTTCCTCCTAACTCTACACAGGCAGATAGAAGATCAATCCCATATTCTTGGGTAGCCTTTAGATACCTGGGAATGGAGGTTTCTTCAAGGAATTTGAAAAACTCTTGAAACCCTTACTCTTTCTCTCCTCTTCTTCTCTTTGACTTGCGAAAAAAATAAAAGACTTAGAATAGTTTTGGGTTTAAAACCCTTTTGTACGAGAATACATTTAAAACCCGACCTGCGGATATTAAAATATAGTGGGAAGGATGAAATTACCCTT
>DF359082.1:1386-32075 GCA_000787875.1 Solanum virginianum
ATGGTTCGGTTTGCGGTTTGGTTTGAGTTTCGGTTTGGTTTTGCTCACCCCTAGCTATTGGTATGGGTCAAAGTGGATGGAAAAATATTAAATGGGTTAGTATTTATTTTTAGCCAGTAGGAAGATGTCAAATAACATTTAATAATAATAACAATTTTTTAAAAAAATGAGCTGTTAGTTGTAAGGATAAATATGGGCCTAAAAGGTTAACTGAGGGATATTTTTAACCAAAAGGTGGATAAAGGGTATATTTGAACCATTTCAAATTTACCCTTTTGACCCTGTTCCGTTTTCAAATAAAAGTAATGTCTCGTGCAATGAGGCTAGTTTTGCATAAATATGACATGGAATTTTCCCTGAAAAGATATCACACATCAACTGCTAACCCACAAACAAAAAATATAACCAAGAGAATTCTTATTATTTACCGAAAAACAAAAATCATGAATATATTCATATCTCACAAGACTCAACTGCATTGAGAGACTGGTTTATCCTCCAAAGGCAAAACAAAACAGTTTTTCTCCATAATATCTACAAGAAAACATCAATCGGTATATGCAACAGAGAATTTGATAACTATGTACCCATTGAATCAATATCTGCGACAAGAAGGAAGCTTTGCACCCTGAGGATAGCTTCGAGCTGGTGATGTACCAGTAAACGTGAACAAACATTACCAAAAACAAGTTAACTTGAAATTCTACTCGTACCAATGAGAAAGCCAAGGGTGATCAAGGACCTCTTTGGCCGTAGGGCGTTTTTGAGGATTTATCTCAAGCAATTTTCTGACAAAATCAAGGAACAATGGATCAGAAACTGACAGCTGATGCTCCAATGATGTTTCCTCGGGGATGATGTATTCCAGTAGACTAGTATCCTATTTCACAATTCCAAACATAAATCACAACTTGGACAACCGTATCATTCTATACTTTATCCAGTTATAAGTTGTAAACTGCAGCCACAACTCATATGGAAAAGGAAGTGAAGAAATCTTTATTTAAAAATATGGGCCGAAAGCAAAGGCTTCACATTTTTTTAAAGTTTTTTTGAAGATTTAAAATCAAAATTTAACTTGGGTTATTGCTGCTCCCACCTGCAAGAACCCCAGTATCATGATGGTGCACTATTATTACCAGATTAAGTGACTACTGATGTACCAAACATATTCAGTTATATGACAGATTTTAGCACTTCTTTAAGATTTGGATATTGCAACTGCAAGTGAATGAACATGACTAACGGCAAGTAAATTGAACTTGCACTTTTTGAATTAATTATATCATTTTAGAAGAGCAGTAGTCGAGGCAAAATCTAGATAGCTAGAGTGTATACATATATCTGTTTTTGACTTTAATAAACGTCCTTATTTCAAAAAACAGCGCTAACACCCTATCTAGATTTAAGGGGCCTTTTCAATTGAATCTCCCACTTGATTTCGGACAGTCAAATAGAAAGACTCTTTGTTAGCTCTTCGTACCTCCTTGACTTCTCAAACTGAACTAAGACTGTCCAACTAGAGTATAGCCGGAAGGAGCTCTTAGGAATCACACAGAAATATCGCAAAATATTCATCAATAATCTTAATATTTTGAGATATGACTATGAGGTACTAGTCATTTAGACAGAACTATCGTACATACATGCCATATAAAGAGCTCCTTGTCAAGCAAAAAGATTCAAGAGCATATTAAGAGAAATAAAAGCCCAGAAAAAACGGAACACGCCCAAGCAAAAAGTTCTCTTTTTTAATTTAAATGGGTTACCAGTTCTCCCAGTTCATCAAAAGGATAGCTGGATGATCCATGCACTTCCTACCACTTTTGTCGTCTTAGTTTAACTGCTCAAAGTTGAAAAATACTTGGGTGATTTTAAAAAATTAAGCAAAAAGACTCAAGGTTATTTTCTAGTAAGGTAAAGGATAAAGAGTTGCTTCAGTATAACTCAAGGAAATAAGCTTCACGTTTGCAAATAATGAACAGGAATAATTTTACTTGGTGGAAAATGGGAAAGTCGTGGTATAAAGCAAATTAAGAGAGAGAATATGGGACAAAAAGAATAAGAGAATGAAAACATACCAAGACTAAACGTTCACGTGAATACCAGCACAAGAATTGCTAAATTTGTTAATAATACAGTCTTGAAAGGATTAAAAGGATGAACAAAGAGGCAAACCTCATTTATATGATAAAGGTCATAGTCCTTTGTGAAATATTTGTGTGTCTCCTGTCCTCTTTCTAACATGTCCTTATCTATAGGACCAAGCATTCCGATCACACGTGCAAGCAACATAACAACTGCTTCATTTGGAAAAAGCACCTACCAAACAATACAAATATTTAGAGTGCTTGCTTATAGTTGCCTGTGAAACATATGACAATGAATCCTCTTAAGTTGTTTAAAGCACCATCCTTCCACCCCCACCCCACCTCAAAAAAAAAAAAAAAGAAAGAGGGATAAATCAGGATGAGGAACACCATGCTTTTGGCAATTTGAAACATATAAAGCAATAAAGTAAATAACATAAAAAGGAAAGGTTCAGAAAGAAAGAAAGAGAGAAAGAAAAAGAACATACATAAATCAAGGAGAAGTAGGAGCATACCTCTCCAGAGCACAGCTCTCCCAAGATGCAGCCAAGAGACCAAAGATCAATTTTTGTGTCATAAGGAAGGCCTAAGATGACTTCAGGAGCTCTATAGGAACGAGACTGTACATATAAGGACAAGCTGTCTGACTGAAAGCAACTGCTTCCAAGATCAATAACTTTTATCTCACATCTTCGATAACTTTTGATGAGAATATTTTCAGGCTTCAGATCACAATGGATGATCCCCAAATTATGCAAAAACACTAGTGCCTCCAAGCACTGTCGAGTTATGGTCTGTTAAGGAACAAATAACCAACACAATTACATTTTACTCCTTTCCTTATACTTGGATATATTTTTTGGTTTCGCAGCCAATTTGAAATTTACTAGAACAAACAGACCTGCAGCCTGCTCATTGTAAAATAAAGCTCCAGATCAGATTCTCGGTTGTATTTCTGAAATTCATACAAATTTGCACGGAGAAGTTCAGAAACGATAAAGAGGTGTTCCTGCATGTTATAAAACCAAATAAAAGAGTAAAGTTAATAGATGTGGAGCATCAGATCCCAATAAATATCTTTTAACTGTCAGAATTAAGCAACATCAGAAGTTTCCAAACCAAAATCAGTACAAGAAATTACAGTAACAATTGATAAGATACCAATGATGTATAAGCTAAATGCGATTCAAGAAACTGGTATTGCAAACTCTCTTTGGCATTTCAACATCTTTGTCTTAAGGTTATAACTAATGCAATATGACCGAGTACATTGCACTTCTAAGTTCCAACATACTACGCAAGATGACTGCTGTAGAAAATGTGAATGTTAGAGATGGATATGGGGTCATACATAATTGGACAAGATTAGAAATGATCCATTTCTAATAGAGAGTGCAATAACACACCTAAAGGATAAAAAGAAAGAAGGTCGTGTGAAGTGGTCTGGCCATAGCACAAGACCACATAGACCTTCAGATGTTGCACTGGACGAAGGTGTGACAATATGATGATTGAAGGTTTTAAAATAAACGAGATTCGCCAGGAAATTAATCCAAAAGACCTAAGATCTCTGGAATCAATGTACATTTATTAGTGGAAGCAGAGGATTCATAAGCACGACAACAACTTTACTAGTTTGGATTAAACTGGGTAGGGATAAGTATGAGATGACAGAAACCTAATTTGTCTTAAAAGTTAAATCAGTTAGTATTAGAAAGAACAAGACCTAAATAGAGTGGAACGCACATAGAGGATTCATGTAACTGACTTGGGGTTGAGGTATTGTTAATTGGTGAATGAAGACAATAAAATTGAGACATAATCTCTGGAAAAGTGAAGAGGAACAGATCAGTTGTGGTGTAACAAATGCAACTGTTTTCTAGTTAGTGCAGGAACTTATCATTTCAATCCAAAAATATTAAATCATTTCCAAGTCCCACTAAAACTAGGAACTTATTGTGTTTGGAATTATGTTATTCTTGATTGAACCAAAGTGATACCCGGCTTAGGGCTCAACCAAGTACAATATTTGATCTTCAAGTCTTGTCCCACGGGATCAATGTCCTTATTAAGTTTAAACCTTGCAATTTCAACCATCATATATTTTATCTTGATTAAATCAAAAGTTCACTTTTTTATATTCTACCAATGTTTGCAGTTTTAGCCTTATAACACACACACACATTGATACGTTTTACCTTATATATGATATCTTAAATCACATTAAACCTTCAATCTTCAGTAATCTAAACTTATGACCTTGCTTGGCATTTTGCCTAATTGTTTTTTAGAGCATAACCATTGCATTTTTATTTTAAAAGATTAATAAACACAAACTTTTTTAACGAGGGGAAAACAAGAGCTAACTGAAAAACAAAAGAAAGAAGGTCAGGGAGTAGCAGATTGCACGACAAGCATTTGTGGGTTGCATGGTCATAGAAAGCAGCCACTCTTAGGAAACTTTTTGGCTTATCTCATTGTTTTATAATTGACATCCTTTTCCTTTTACCATTATTTCTCAGGGAAAACCAAATTACTCCCTTTCGTCTTTCCTATACAGTACTTTTTAATGCAGAGCAATTTGCAAAGAAATCCTGCAAAAAGTTATTAACTGAGAAGTCACTGAAAGGTCATCAATATTGAGGGACTCCATGTCCAAAAAAAGAAGCAAAAAGCATAAGGTTGAAATTTCAACCTTGGGTAACAGCACAAGGAGAAAAGTGTAATTTATGAGTGTTTAGCTACTCCCTCCATTTTACTCTATGTTAAATCATTTTCAAATTCATTAAGAGGCCATTCTTTTTAGAATAGACCAAAAAGTAATATTAATTGGAACAGAGTGAGTATTATAGTTTATAATGTTGACCTGTCAACATAATCAGAGAAAAACAACTCTTTGTTGATTCACAAATAAGTTGATTATTTCAAGCAACCAGCGGAAAAATCTCCTTGACAAAACTTTTAAGGTTACATGATATAAAAAGGAATAAGACAATACTAAATTCAGGGGATAACATGAGAAGATGACATGGATTGAGCTCCACAGGACTCACATACCAGCAAGTTCCAGTGGAGGTCCATGCTAAACACAAAACAAACATTATCCTTACTTAAAAGAATAAGGACAATCTTTAACGATCATTTTCTAGCCAGAAAGTTCGAGAGATCTAGAAATTTTGAAATGCCTATTAGTGCTAACAACATAAATTCCATGATCGGAAAAGATCTCCCCAGGCAAGTATGGCCGTAAATCTTTGTAACACCCCATATGTTGGAAAAGTTGAAAACTGGAGAAGTGCAGGAATCTGGTTCTGGGTAGGTAAGTATGATACACAATCAAGGAGTTAGAGTCAGACCTAGCCTTACAGAAGTAGTTAATTCTGTTGAAGCAGTTAGTTAGGCATAGAACTGATTTCTGTTATTCTGTTACTCTGTTAGATTTGTGAACTAAAAACTTTACAATTCAATCATTCAATTACAATATAAGCTTGTAATCTGAACTATCAAAGCATATATGGAAATACAAATTTCTTCTCTCTTCCTAACTCTCTTCTTCTCTCTTAGTTCATCTTCTTCTTTAACTGTCTTCTCGAGATTACTCCTGAAACAGTAGTTCGATCCTCGAACTCGTTAAGAGTTCCTGCAATCGAGTAACAAAGTATGAGCCCATCTACGGCTCGTGGTTTGATTCACGGGTCGTAGATAGGTCTCTTGGATGGGCATAAGACTTGGCAAAAATTTTCAAGTTTGGAAGGGTTCTACAAGTGATTCTTTACGACCCGTAAACTGAATGACGGACTGTAATTGACCTTCGTTGTTTGGGTCCTGAGGAGGCAAAATTTTCTAAGTCCGGGGAGTGTTTACGAGGGGCATCTACAATCCGTAAAAGGAACTACGGGCCGTAGAAGGATTTCGTAGATGAGGATTAGAGACCAATTTCAGAAGCTAAAGGTGTAACTAGGACGAAACCTTGATCCACGAGCCATAGTTCAATCTATGACTTGTAGATCATGCTCGTAGATCAGCCCGACGGTTTCTAAATGAAGCACTTTTTGGTCATTTCATACCCGTTTAATCCCTAAACTACATCGTTCTAATGCTATAACTACCCCTAACTACCTTAAATCCCTTCAAACCTCATTCACTTTCATTCAATCCCAAACTTCTCCTAAAATTCTTCTAAGGCTATTCTCCCGAAGGTTCCACCATTGAAGCAAGCTAGGGTTCCAAATTCTCCAAGGAATCAAGCTCAATCTTTTTCAAATTTTTTTTAGTTTCTTCATCAAGGTATGTGGGTCTTCACCCATGGATCCAATTCATCCATGAGGTCCTAAAATCAACTCAATCCTCTTTCAAATTCTAAGTATAATTCTAGGTGTTTCATGATTTCCATATTAGTTTCATGATTTATGTCACATGTATGATCTCTATATTCAATTATATGTGATTTCCTATAAATTATATAATTACATGATTTTCAATTCAATTTCAAGAATTTCACTACATGTTATTTAGGGCTTATGAAATTGATATAGGTTCTCTTCATTACGATTTAAATTGTCTCCAGTTGCATGATTTTACATGGATTTTAGTTGATTTTAAATTCAATTGACTATGAACCCATGTTTTGTCCTAATTTCTATTCACACTATGATTCATGAATAAAATTACAAGTACTCAAGTATGATTTGATCATGATTATGAAGGGTGATTCAAGATCCTATTTTTATACAAGTTGATAGATGGAGAGTATCCCCAAATTACATGCAAGTTAGGTAGATGGGCTATTCTTATGATTTAAAGTTGGTTTACTTGTCTAACATTCCCATCTTCCAATTATGAAATTATGATTACTACTAGTTATGAATTATGATATTGATTATTATATTGCATGTATATGTATTTTGTGGGGTTCGACTTAGTACCAAATGAGGCTTGAGATGGGGGCTTGATCCAAGGGATCCTTATGTAAATCTCAAGTCTCATAACTACGTGCCACCGTAGATTTATGTTGCCGGAAGACTTAGCTAGTGGATCCACATATAGCATCATGTTCATGACACCCACCTAGTGGTTAGAGTTCTACCTTGATAAGTAGATTCCTCTTTTCTAGTGTAGAGGCAATATCGGGATTCCATGTAATAGTCTGCATGATCTTATTTGTCGGTTATGATCCTATTCCCACATAAGTATGTACATGATGATTTTGAAATGTTTTATGATGCTCCAACTCATGATTTAAAGATGCATGATTATGCATATTGCTTATATGACATTATGATTTTCTTGTTGTATTGCATCCCACATACTTGTACATTCCAATGTACTAACGCATACTTTTTGCCTAAATTATATCACATATCACAATATAGGGACGAGCAACGATTCTAAATTATATGCTTGCTTTACTTATGTTGAAATGCTTAATTACCTTATGTATGCTTATGATATGTTAAGAGGCTTGGATGGGGCGCCTTCGGGTTCCACATTCGCCATGTTACAACTAAGCCCTAGGCTTGGGTCGTGACAATCTTCCACCAAAATTTCTACTATATATTTAGAATGGTCGATAACTTTATAGTTGTCCTTTCCATCCACGTCTCCCTTATATCAAAAACAGAAAAACTTGAACTTCTGAATGCTTCTTGTATTGTTCATTTAGAGGTTGGAGTATTCATTTTTAGATCTTTATAAGCCTTGATGTAAAGTAAAGGACTCAGAAGTACATACATTTTCCCAAGCATACCTGATGGTAGAAGTAATCATATAATCGCAGTATATGGTGCTCATCACAAGGATCATTCTTGTTCACAAACTTGAGAAGCTTAATCTCATCTAAACTCTGATCAAAGAAGTCCTTGTCATTCTTAATTATCTTTAAGCAAACGTCTACTCCTGTGTGCATATCATGAGCCTGAATGACTTTACTGAATGCAGCTGAACCAAGGTATTCTGTTACATAGTATCTACCAGCAATAATACTATTTAGAACAATAGGTAGGTCTTTGCTCTCCTCAAACCCAGTCCTGTGGATAGCATGACAAATGAGTAGAACTGTTTTCATTAAATGAACAGCAAAAAAAAAAACAAGCTCAATATCTCCATTAAATGTTAGAACAACTTTAGTGCCTAATGGGGTATTGATATGAAAAAAAACCTGTTTTTCCTGTGTATAATTCTCAGATTAAATACTTCAAACTCATTTTCGCCTTCAAACATCAAAAGCTCATCTGAAGTAGCACCTCCCTCTTCATCTGCTGCCTCATCGGGTTCATTGCCTTCCAGAACCTCCAGTCTATCAATTTTTGGTTCATCGTCGCTGTGCACATATGAGTGGTAATCTTTCTCAACAGCCTTAGGTTGAAGGTCAAGGGTACCTTTGACATCTCCAATCCAGTTAGCATTGCCACTTGTTTCAATAAAATAGTTGTTTTCAATATCAATTTTGGTCTCTCCAGTCGGTTCATACTGAAAATAGTTAGCCCCAGTTAAGTTGATATCCATGTCGTCACGATAAATCCCTCTTGGCCCCTTGCAGCAAGCACAAAGAGGGGATGAACAGCTAAATTCACCTTTCCCTTCATGGTGCTTTTGTTTATCATAATGATTGTAATCTTTCAAGCCTTCATCTAATTCTCCATCGTTCACTGTGTCTATAAGCCATCCTTGTGATTTATACTCCGAAATGGTGCTGTGTCTCTCGGACATGACAAATTTGTCTTCACTAGGGCCCCCCACAGCATCCGAGCTTCCAAAGTAAGGTGGCATAAGAAAATCTTCATCTTTCTCCCGGTACCAAAAGAGGTCATTTTGCATATCAAAATCATGATAATCTCTGGCAGTACCAAAT
Organism: Solanum virginianum; assembly: GCA_000787875.1. Lineage (NCBI taxonomy): Eukaryota > Viridiplantae > Streptophyta > Magnoliopsida > Solanales > Solanaceae > Solanum > Solanum virginianum. Next base: position 10,327 of record DF359082.1, read on the forward strand.
TGAGATAACCTGTCAGATGATGATTGAGAAGTGGGAGCGGCGGTAGTACGAGTTCCATATGGATTTGTAAATTCTGCACCAGAGACAAAAGGATAAACCTTAAAAAGTATGCACAACAAAAAGGGAAGAATCACAACAAGATGATCGGTTGTTGAGTCATATTAATTTAGTAACTCGAGAATCTCAAAATCGTTAGCCAAGAGCAACAGGGAATAAATGACAACAATTCATTCTAAATTGGGTAAGTGAGTAAAAAAGAAATTTTGAGAAAGATCCATGTTACCAGAGGAGCAAAAATCGGTAGCAGAAGAAGGCAAGCTGACAAATTCGTCGTCAGAAGAAACAGAGTTGGAATGATTGTTAGCAGAAATGAGGTTAAGAGGAGGAGGTGGGGGATTCATAGGGAATAAGAATCTTTCATAATCAAAGGAACCCAATTCGGATTTCTCCATCATATCCTCCATAAGAGCTGATTCAGATGCTGAGAAGCCATTATTCTTCAAGAATTCCAGTACTTGTTTAATGTCAGAAACAGCCATAGTGGAGAAGGGGTGGGTTCATGGGAATGGAATGAAAGAGGGTCAAAAGTTGGAATACTCAGTTGGGTTTTGCATGTTATTATGTTATAGAAAGAGAAAGAGAGTCATGAATGACTTTCTGCTTTCCTTTCCTTTTTGTCTATGTGCTGTAAAACTCAAGCTAACGGCAGCATAAGGAAGCCCAAGATATCTTACCAACTTTGACAATTATAAGGTAGCTGTTGGAAGTGGGTCCCAATAAACTATTTCTCCTTTTCTGCTTTCAAGTTTCTACACTCTTCTAAATTTTTGGACAAGACAAGCTACCAGCTTAAAAATACATTTTCACTTCTATTTTTCAATTTTAACATATTTCTTAAAAAAATTGTGTTTTACGTTTACTATTAAATATTACATATTTCTTATATTATTTTTTTAAAACATAATACTAAACATTAATCAATAGAGATACTATGGAAAAATAATAATGTTAATCAATATGTTCTTAATAGGATAGCAGGTCTAAATACGACAAGTGAAAACAAATGAAAAAAGTACATGAATTCTACATGATCTTCTTGCCTTCCTATTAATTGAAATCAGTGACAAGAAGTGGGTATATTTTTTTTTCAAAAACACAAATATTAGGAAATACCAGGAAAACACTATCTTCTTTTCCTTGCAAAAACCTAAATTTAATACCCCATGTGTCACGACCCAAGAGAAGGACCTAGTCGTAGCACAAGAAATGAGATAGTCGTAAATACCTCATCCAAGTCATCTTAGCATACTACGCATTCATAGGTATAAACCCAAATATATTGTGAAAATAAAATGGGATAGGGTCTAAGAGACATCATTTCAATAAAAAGAAGCATCTCAAAACATACATCAACATCCATAACATACTATCTAATCATGAGTCAACGGGAATCAGTGCTTAGTTTCTCTCAAATAGAAAAGATTCTAAATTGAGTTAGAAAGTAAAAGCCTCCAGTTTAAAAAAAAGGGTCAAAAATATACATCATGCCCAAAGAGTACATAGCATGAAACGAAATAGGTGAAGACCTGAACTAAGGGCTCACCACAACAAAACTAGTCTTGAAATGCCGGTAAAACTAGCCACAAGCCCGTGGAAGAGAAGTGTCGATCTCTACATGGTGACATCATGTAGGCAAATACGTGTTAGTACTTTTGGAATATAAAAAGTATGTGAGATGCAATGCAAGTATGAAATGGTAATGTCATCATTCATAATTTGGAGACTTTAATGCATGAAACGGTAAAGACAATATTTATATGAGCTTAAGCATGCACAAGGAATGACGTTCAATATGAAATAAAAGTAATGCATAAATGAAACATATGTGATGGAACAAAGACATCATATCATACTTTGTGAGAATAAACTGTAACCGACATATATGACCATATGAGCTACTACATGGAATCCAACATAACCCCCTATATTAGCATGGGGAATCCACTTGCCGTGTGGAGCTCCGTCATATAGCATGCATCATCATATAACATAAATGACCTATGTGGGTCCACTAGCATAGCCTACAAGGGCTCCTATGGTAGCACATAGTTAATGGGGCAAAGGGTTACTTCTAGGGTTCCCTTACCAAACCCCACCTCAATGCCTCATTCGGTGTTAAGTTATCCCACAAAATTCTTTAAAACATAAACTCAGTCAAATAATGACACTTAGAAACATAAGTAACAATTTCAATGAGTAGCTCAAAACTTAGGAATCACCAAGTGAAAATTGTTCTTTCACTTTGGGGACCATCATAAACATCATTTACGACATTATTGACGTGCCTATATCTTTGACAAAAACATCAACTAAAAACCTTTCTTTTATGTGCTATTCATCATCAATATATCACACAATGATTTGACTTATACGTAGTGGGCTTAATCATTTATTGGAAAACTCATGAATTAAGAGGGTCATATATGAACATGGGAAAAAGTATGCTTATTTAAAACATGTATTAATTGCTCATAAATCATCATTTGAAACCATAATCATTGGGGTCATTATTATCAACTCAAAACCCATGAAAATACTTAGCATACCATTACATGATAACATTAAAGGCAAAGTACATCATAATACATCATGAAATCATCATTAGCATGCATGGTAGTATTTAAAGAAACTTAAAGAAAAGGTAAAAGCTAAAGGAAGGAATTTGTAGGTGAAAGGAACCCACAAATCAACTCACATATCTTGCTTGAATTATAAGAAGGAACAACTTTGGAGGTGTGAAGAATATCCTTGAAACCCTAGCCCTTTTGCCTTGTTTCTTGGAGAGAATAGTTGCCTTAGAATTTTGAAGAAAGTGGAAGAGTGAAAGGAATGAGGATTCTTAGGGCTTTTAGGTTTGATTAGGGGCCTAAAGAATCATAAAAATGACTTAGTTTAAGTCTACTATTCATGGAAAGAACAAAAATGCCCTTGATTAAAACTATAGACATGAGCCACGAGACCCCAATTACAAGCCGTGCAATAAACCATGAGTCGTGGAATGAACCACAAGTCATGGTCCATGTCATCCTGTTCTTCTTTTCCAGTTTTCATAGTTTGGTTACCAACCCTTCAGACCACAAATATTTTCCATGGGCCGTAAACAGATCCATGAGTCATAGATGGCCTCGCGGAATCGTTCCACACTTAGTAAATTTCTTAGTTCTCAGGAATCCATTCACGAAGGCAAACCACAAATTATATCTGACACCCTGTAACTCTATGCTCTTATGTATGCATATTTAAGGCCTCATTTGGTTAGGTTGGGGTGTATTAGGTTCATGGGAGACTCCTAGTACCTAGATGAGTTCAAGACTTCCTTGAGAGTTGAGTTTTGGGTGCTGGTTCATGCAAAGGTCAACTTTAAATGAGCATAACTTTTAGCACACTTAGAACAGGGTGGCTCACAACATGTCAAATGAAATCCCTTTGAGTTAGCTTTCCAAAGCAGTTAGTTTCACTTCATTTTGAGGTCGGATGAGGGAGTTATGATTGTTTTCGTGAGACCCCCTTGTGTAATGATGTCACACAGACAGTTTAATGGGCAGTGTTGCCTTGGATGGGCCATTGGATATCTTAGGACTAGAAAAGGCAATTTTTGTCCTAAGTAATAGGAAACCCTATGGGTAGCTTCAAAATACACTTGGTCTCACCTCATTTTGATGTCGGATGAAGGAGTTTTGATCGTTTTCGTGAGACCCTCTTATGCAGTGGTGTCAAACGGACAGCTTGATGACCAGTGAGGTGTGTGACGGGCCGTTTGGATGGCCTGGGGCTAGAAAAGGCCATATTTTGGCTAAGAAATATGACACGGCTAGTGGCACGAGCTGTGTGGCTAGCCACTGACCGTGTGGAGGGTTGTGGGGGTGTGCAAGAGGGGCACGCTTGGCATAAACGGAGATTTTGGCTAAGGGAGGTGCCATATGCACCCTTTACTGGATGTGTGAGGGCTGATGGCTCATAAGGCTAGGGCGTGAAGTGGCCTGGCCACAGTTACTTGTCCAAGTAAGGTGCAACGGACCACTAAATCTACCGTGAAGCACCACACGGCCCATGAAGTGGTCTGTCAAAGTAACATCGATGCTATCTTTTTCCCAAGAGTTCCAATTGCAATTTTGAGGCTAAGTCTTGTCTCACGGGCACTCCACACGACCCGTGAGTGTAACATGACCAGTCAAGCCTCCAGTGAGGCCACACTTTGTTATTTTTTCTATTCGTTCACTAATGACATTTTTGTAATAATTATTCTAATGACCATTTTTAGACTTCTAATGCTATCTTAACCTTCCTAAAAGACCTAAACATTATTACAAAGGATCAAAATCATTACTCTCATCTCAAATACACTCTCAATGTTCTCAAGAGATTCCACCAAGACCCCAATACCAATTTCAAGAAAACCCAAGAACAAGTTTGGATTCCAAGACCTACTTCTAAGCTTTCATTCTTTCTCAACTAAATTACAAGGAACTTAAAGTCTAAGACATGTGGGTTTCTGTCATGGGTTCCTTTCACCTATGATAACCAAGCCTTTGTTTACTCAAATTGCATGATTTAAAGTTGGTTTACAAATGGGTCTTGCTTTTTATGAATTTCACTGCACACCATGATAAAGCTATGTGAAATTGTGACTGTTTTGCTATATTTTGAACAATAAATCTTTGATCTATTGTAAGTTTTGAGGAGGGATTTTTATGTATGTTGCTTGAGAGTGTTTTAAGGTGTTGATTGATGGTTTTACTATGGATTTTCTTGCATGATTTCATCTCTAAGCCCGGATAATCGAGGTGGGGGTTTGTACTTATCAACCGAGGTGGGGGTTTGTACTCATCAACCATGTGAGTTATTTGTACTTTACCACTTTGGTGATAAGGTATGATTCTCATCAACCATGTGAGGGGTTTGTACCACACCACTGGATGATGGGGTGCAACCATCATCAACCAACCAATGGGTTTGTACTTTGGAAATCTAGCTTGGTCTCTTCCACACATATAATATCCTATATGAGCATGAGTTACTTAAGCATGTTTTACTTATGGATTGATCATAGATGCCATATTGTTATATTATGCCTATTGCCTATTGTTATGCATTTCGATAATGATGCCTATCCCTTGTTGCATTGCATCCTACATACTTAGTACATTCAAACGTTCTAATGCATACTCTTGCCTACTTGATATCACCATGTAGGAACCGGAGCCCAACTTGATCATCCTCCTTCATGTGGCTAGTTCGGTATCATTCAAGCTAGTTGGTGAGTCCTTCATTCCGGGGATGTTGGGCTATGTTTCTCTTATTATATATTAAGACACTCTTCTTTATTGCTATTTTGACTATGAGGGTGAGCCTGGACGCATTGTCTTGGCCCCCGCTCTTATCTATATAGTAGAGGTGTTGTTGGATATGCTATGTATCTATGATATAAGCCTAGACTCTCTCTAGCTCTTGGTTATGATGTTATGCAAGCTTTCCCCTTAGTCCCATTATCCTTATTTCTACTCTTTTTTGTCATTTACATGCTTTCGCGACCAATGATGTGTGATGATAAGTTAAAAGGCTTGTTTGGGGACCCTTCGGGTTCCTCATTCGTTGTGTCACGTCTAGGCCCTATTTTGGATTGTGACATAGTAAATAGGACTATTGGCCGTCCTATTGGTCATGGGTTACCTTCCAAAATATCTAAATTTTCTTCATGTATGGATCCCACTCCTACGACTCAATCTATGGTCCACGTTTTCATCCAAGGCCATAGACATTCTTCGTGGATCGTTTTACACTTAGCGAAATCTCCCAATTTTTGAATCCCCCATTCACTAGCTTGGTCTACGGCTCATGGTTTGAACTACGGGCCATGAAATGGGCTCGTGAAATGAGTCTTGAATTTTTCTGCATATTTTTTCCTGCACTTTTCAGACTTCTGACCTGAGGATTCTTACAATATTTCCCTCTTGAAAATATTCGTCCTCGAATGTACTTAAACGTAGGCTCTAAAGAGTTAAACATCAGTTAACAACCCAATAAGCATGCAAAAAGGTAATCCAAACATCTTTTCTGAAATTTTTGAAATCCATACTTAAAATATGTCTTAAAATAGTCCATAAACATGAAAATAAATATATGCATCATGTAAAAACTAAAATGCTAGAAATTGGATTTTTTGGGTGAGAATGACTTAATACCTTAGGCTTGAGTAGAGTGGAAAAGGTATGGGTAACACTTCATCATGTCCGCTTCTGCTTCCCGTGTTACACCTTCAACCTGTAGATTCCTCCATACCACTTTAACAGATGAAACTTCCTTGTTCCCCCTGCCGTCTAAGATTTCAATTGGTGCCTCTTCATAGCTCAAATTTTCCTTAATGTTCACCTCTTCCAATAGGAGTATAGAGTTTGCATCGCCTATGAACTTCCTCAATATTGATATATGAAAAATTGAATAAATTAAGTTCATTTCCATCAGTAACTCTAACTCGTATGCTACCTTGCCAACTCTTCTCACCACCTTGTACGACCATACATACCTAGGGCTTAACTTTATTTCATACCAAATCGTACAACACCTTTCATGGTTGAAACCTTTAAGTACACACAATCATCAACTTTAAATTCAAGGTCTTTTTTCTAGTGCTGGCATAAGACTTTTGCCAACTTTGAGCCATCTTCAATCGTTTCCATTATCATTCTCACCTTCTCCAAAGCTTCCAAAATAAAAATTGGACCTAACAAAGCCATTTCCCCCACTCCAACCACCCAACCGGTGATCGACAATGTTTATCATAAAAAACTTCAAAAGGAGTCATTCCGATGCTAAAATAATAACTATTGTTGTAAGCAATATCAATAAGTAGAAGATGCTCATCCCAACTACCCTTAAACTCCAAGACATAATCCCTAAGCATATCCTCAAGAGTTTGAATAGTTTTTCAGCTTTACCATTCATTTGTGGGTGAAATGTCGTACTAAGCTTGACTTTAGTACCAAGACCCTTTTAAAAGGACCTCCAAAAGTGCAAAGTAAATTTAGCACCACGATCTAAAATAATAGCCAATAGGACCCCATGCACTCTAAACAACTCATGAATGTACAACCTGGCATAATTTTCGGCACTATAAGTCATCTTAACAGGTAGGAAGTGAGCTAACTTCGTCATTCTATCAACAATAACCCAAATAGAATCAAATGTCTCTTAGTCTTAGGCAATCCAATCATAAAATCCATGTAGATTTCTTCCCACTTTCAAGTAGGAATCTTAATATCTTGGGCTAGGCCACCCAGCCTTTGATGTTCGGCTTTGACTTGTTGGCAATAATGGCAACCGAGTATGAACATGGTAATATCTTTTTTCATACCACCCCACCAATACACTTCTCTCAAATTTCTATACATCTTTGTAGAACCAGGGTGAATGGAATAAGATAAATTATGAGCCTTATTTAAGATCAAGTCTCTCAAGCAATTGACATCGAGCACACATAGCCTACCTTGGTACCTAAGGACACCATCTTCCTCTTGGGAGAAAACCTTCACCTTGCCATCCTTAACCAATGACTTCAATTCCACCAAAGTGGAGTCAAGGTCTTATTTGGATTTGATATTTTCCACCAAGGAAGACTTAGAGCCATCTACAACAACCATACCTCCATCTTCGGCTTCATCCAACCTAACTCCCAATCTAGCCAACCAGTTAACTTCCTTTGCCATTTCTTTCTTAATATCATCAATATGAGTTGTACTCTCCATGGACATTCTACTTAAAGCATCAACCACAATATCAACCTTGCCAGGATGATAATGTACACTCATGTCATAATCCTTAAGGGAGTTCCAACCACCTCCTTTGCATTATGTTTAGATCTCTTTGAGAGAACATATATTGGAGACTCTTATGGTCTACGAACATGTCTACATGGACCTTATATAGATAGTGACACCATATTTTTAAAGCAAATACCACAACCGACTAACTCAATATCATGGGTAGGGTAATTATGCTCATGCATCTTTTGTTGCCTAGAAGCATAGGTAATAACTTTACCACTTTGTATCAATAGACACCCCAACCTAATCCTTGAAGCATCAGAATATACCACAAATCCTTCTAACCCTTCTGATAGAGCCAAAATAGGAGAGAATGTATACTTATCTTTTAAAGTTTGAAAGCTTATTTCACATTCATTGATCCATACAAATTTAGCCTTCTTTTGTGTCAACTTTGTCAAGGGAGAGGCAATGGAAGAAAAACCCTAACAAATCTCGCTAAGAAACTCCTAATATCCGTTAGAGTCAAGGGCCTAGGCTAATTCCTTACCACTTCTGTCTTCTTTGGGTCTACCTTGATCCCTTCACCTGATACCACATGACCTACACATGACCTAAGAGTGTAACGTCCTTCAACTGAAATTCACATTTGTCGAATTTGGCAAACAACATTTTTTCCGTCAACTTTTGCAACACTACCGTCAAATGTTTCATATGTTCTTCTTTATTCTAGGAGTAAATCAAAATATCGTCAATAAAAATGATCACACTTAAGATATGCCTCTTTTTGAAGTATAAGTGATCGTCAAAGTAATAAACCTAACCAAGGTTAGGGTCGAATCCCATAGGGAATATGAGACTTTTGCAACTTGGTTCACCAATAATCAATTCAAGAATCAAGTAACTTAATTCTCTAAAGGGGGGGGTATGCAAAGATCGATAGGAAATTAAACTAGACTAACAAAAAATTGGCAGACAAACAATAATGGAGAGAAGCTTAGGTATTGTGTTCTCCAAGATTCACTAACTCAACTTCCTCGAATTTTATAATTCTCAACTAGAATATTGCATGTAGGACAGTAATTTAGGTTCTTCCAATCCTTTGGTCAAAGGTGAAGGTAGAATTTTACTATGGAACTTGGCCCATCTCCATAGTGTGCTCAACTAACCACTACCCATAATCTCAGTCGACTTCCCTTTGGTCAAGTTTGGTTGATTAGACCAGAACATATCATTGAATCCTATTAATCATTCTCGTTTCCTATTCATTACCACATGGAGCGGGAAGTAACGCTAGTCAAGTTCTAATGTTGGCCACCATTAGAAAACATTCAAAATGTAGAGAAATGATTAATACATGCAAATACTCATTCTAAGAATTGCAAATAATCTAGGTTTTCTAAGTTAGATTCTCATGGTTCCCATAACCCCAAGTTGTGGGTTTAGCTACTCATGACTTGGGCAAATAAAGAAACAATGAATAGAGAAAACATGGTTAACCACTTACCCAAGAGGATTGAAGAACAAGAAAACCCAATGTATATTGAGAATCACAAGATTGAAAGTTGAATTTAATCTACAAGTGAATCTTTTCTCCAAAATGTAGTCTCTAGAGATAAACCCTAAAAATTCCTACTAAAATTTCATGCTCTCTATGTGTCTCTATCTATTCTCTCACTGAAAAACTCAAAAATTTCTTCAAATGACATAGTATTTTCTATTTATAGTATTTACAAATAAGTCCCCAAGTTAATAAGAAAAACTGGTTGGCGCATGGTATGAGTCACAGTTACGACTCGTAACTAGGGTTTCCAGCTGTAATTGGGCTTTCGTGGTTAGCTTCCTGCATCTTAGACTTTATTGATATGAAACACCTTCACGAGTCATAGTTTGATCTATGACTTGTATCAAACTCTCGTAGTCCATATTTGCATCACTTGGTCCAATTCTGATCAACACTGAAAATCACTATGAGATATTCTTTTCCTTAGTAATTTTCTAGTAGTTCATCATCCCATTTTAATTGGGTTTGAGTGTTGTGATGTTTTGTTCTGCCATCTCTTGTCCAGATTCACTTATTGTTGTATTACACACAATATGGTGTATTTCTTGCCTCGATTAAGTTTCAAGGTTATTATTTGATTCTAGTCTATCAGTAGTGTAACTTTACATTTGGTCGGCCTTTGTTTCTCTTTGTTTAATAAGCTTCTATGCATACTATTCCACCTCAACTTCTTTATACGAATGAAATTAGTGTGTATCACTGTGGTAACTTTGGTTAATTTATGGAACTTAGGAACACTCGTTGTGACTAAAAAAATAAAAGAAAAATTAGCTTTGTCTTGGGCTAGAATTGTTCCATAATTATATACTTTGAGATTTTGGTACTTTAAGACAACTATATGTTATCATCTAGCACTAACCTTTCCATTTTAGATGTAAGTTACTCTCAAAGTGTTGTAGCAAACAGATCATACCTGGAGTTGTCTTGAAGTAGTGATCGATTTGATATTTGTTCAAGTTTATGCTTGCTTTTGGCCCTTTTCATTAGCTATAGCTATTATACTTAACCTTTGACTATGTTTTTCAAGTGTAGGATTATTAAATGTTGCTTTCCTTAATCTACTTATGTAGTAGGGTCATGTCGTTGGTTGGGGTCAGAGGAGAGGGGTAGTAGTAGTAAGAGGGGTACAAGCTTACTAATGTGAAGAGTAGGGTTGTGAAATATAAGATCACTTCCAAGGAATTTCATTGAGTTAGTGAAGAGTCTTAAGAGAAGACAAATTAATATGGCGTGTCTACAAAAGACCAAATAGGTAGGTACCAGAGCTCGGGACATAGACGAATTTGAATTATTGTACTCTGGTATCTCTAAGAATAGAAATGGAGTAGGTATACTAATGGATAAGGGCCTTAGGGAGTATGCAGTTAAGGTTAGGAGGGTAAATAATAGGATGATGTCTATTGAACTTGTTATCGGCAGACATATAGTGAATGTATTAGTGCCTATGCAGCTTAAATGGGCTTGGCTGAGGAGGTCAAAAAGCTCTTCTAGAAGGATTTTGATGAGCTTGTGAGAGGTATATCAGCCACAAAAAAGATCTTCGTAGGGGAGATTTTAATGGGCATACCATTGTAACCTCTAGTGGTTTTGACGATGTGCATGGAGGCTTTGGTTTTTGGTAGAGGAATGGAGGAGGAACATCTTTCTTAGGTTTTTCTCAAGCCTTTGAGTTGGTTATGGCTAAATCATGTTTTCCAAAGAGAGAGAATCACTTGATTACCTTTCGTAGCATGGTAATGAAGACCCAAATTAATTACCTTCTCCTCTGCAAAGGTAATATAAACGTTTGTAAGAATTGTAAGGTTATTCTAAGTGAAAATATTTCCACTCAACATTGGCTTTTAGTGATGGATTTAGAAATTAAGAGGGACAAGAAGAAGAAGATTATTTGTGTCCAACCGAAGATTAGATGGGGAGGCTTGATTCCTGCTCTTTGTCAAGAGATAGGAGAGAAGTTGAGTAGTTTGGGGGGTTTGGAGTAGTAGGGGGATGTCATCAATATGTGATATACTATTGTTGGTTGCATTAGAAAGGTAGCTATCGAGGTACTAGGGGTATCGAAAGGGACCTTTGGTGGACATTGATTGGTGGTGGAATGGAGAAGTTCAAGGCAAAGTGAAAGCTAAGAAGGTAGCCTATACGAAGTGGTCTATGTGTATGGATGAGGATGAAAACGAAGGCTTAGGGATATCTATAAGGCGGCGAAGACAGAAGCAAAAACAGTGGTCACAAGTACTAAGACAACAACATTAGAATGTTTGTATGTCCAACTAGGAGAAAAAGGTGGGGATAAGATATTGTATAGGCTCACAAAAGAGGGAGGCAGAAAAGCTCATGACTTGGACCAAGTGAAGTGCATCAAGGATGAGGATGGCAAAGTGTTAGTGGATGAGAATTCCATTAAGCGAATGTGGCTAGCTTACTTTCGCAAACTCCTAAATGAAAAAGGGGACACAGATATTGAGTTGGGTAATTTGGCACATTCTGATAGTCATTGAGATTTAGGTTACTGTAGATATTTCAAAGCTAAGGAGGTTATACATTCTATTAGTAGGATGAACAGAGTAAGAGCGACCGGACCCGATGAGATTCTGGTGGATTTTAGAAAAGTATGACCAAGGATGGTTTAGATTGGTTGACCAGCTTGTTTAATGATATTCTAAAGATTGCTAAGATGCCAGAGGAATGGAGGAGGAGTACAATGGTACCATTGTACAAGAACAAGGGTGGTATTCAAAATTGCAACAATTATAGAGGCATCAAGTTGCTAAGATACACTATGGAAGTTTGGGAGAGAGTGGTAGAAGTGAGGGTAAGAAGAAAAATGTCTATTTTAGAAAACCAAATTGGATTTATACCAGGGTGATCAACTACTAAGGCAATTCAACTTGTTTAGAGATTAGAGGAGAAATGTAGAGAAAGAAAGAGAGACCTTCATATGGTATTTATTGATGTTGAGAAGGCTTATGACAGAGTTTCGAGTGATGTCCTATGGAGGCATCTAGGGATAAAAAGTGTTCCAATGGTGTATATTAGGGAGACAAAGGACATGTATGACAGAGCAAAAACTCGAGTGAACATAGTGGGAGGTGACTTTGAGTATTTTCTAATCAAGATGGGACTTCATCAAGGATCTGTGCTCAACCCTTCTCTTTTTGCCTTAGTGATGGATGAGCTAACATGATCTATTCAGAAGGAGGCTCATTGGTGTATGCTATTTGCGGTTGACATATTATTAATTAATGAGGCTCGAGATAAAGTTAATGATAGGTTAAACGTTTGGAGATATACTTTGGAATCCAAAGGGTTCAAATTGAGCAAGACCAAAATAGAATACTTAGAATGCAAATTTAATGTTGATGGGATGCAATGGATGTCGAAGTGAAGCTTGCCACTTAATATATTTCCAAGAGAGAAAGCTTTAAATATCTTGGGTCTATCATCTAAGGTAGTGGTGATGTCGATGATGATGTCACACATCGTATTGGGGTAGCATGGATGAAGTGAAGACTTGCCTCTGGAATATTGTGTGATAAGAAGATACCACTTAAGCTTAAAGGTAAGTTTTATAGGATGGTGGTTAGGCTGTTATTGCTATATGGGTTGGAGCGCTGGCCAGTCAAAAGCTCACATATCTAGAAGGTGCAAGTTGCGGAGATGAGGATGTTGAGATGGATGTGTGAACATATAAGGAATGATAAGATTAGGAATGAGACAATTCAAGAGAAGTTAGGGGTGGCCTCTGTTGTGGACAAGATAAAGGAAGAGAGACTGCGATGGGTTGGGCATGTGCAGAGAAGAAGTATTGACGCTGCTATTAGGAGGTGCAAGAGGTTGATTTTAGGAGTTATGCAGAGGGGTAGAGGTAGACCGAAAAAACTATTGGGGGTAAGGTGATTAGATAGGATATGGCGCAGTTCCATATTACTGAGGACATAACCTTAGATAGAAAGGAGTGGAGGTCGCATATTAGGGTAGAAGTTTGATAGGCAAGTAGGGGTAGGACGATGTCTAGCCTTGTGTTTTACTAAGATTAGTTGTGTATCGTGTTTGTATATCTTGTGTTGTTATTGTATGTCTCATATTTGTTTCTTTTATTATATTTATATATTATCACTTGCTTTCCACTTTAGTCATTTCTCTTTCATATCTAGTATCTTATACTTTTGAGGGCTGATATTTTTGAGCTGAGGGTCTTCCGAAAATAGCTTCTCTATCTCTATGAGGTATTGGTAAGGTCTGCGTACATTTTACCCTCCCCAAACCCCACTTGTGGGATTCCATTGAGTATTTTTGTTGTTGTTGTTTCTCTGAAAAATAAATTCAATTTTAAAATTATAGGCATTTATTAAAATTGAATAATTTAAATGAATAAATAAACAAAATAACTATAATTATAAGATTATATATATATATATATATATATATATATATATATATATGTATATATGTATATATTAAAAATAATGGATGTTTCTTTTATGATAGTAAAAAAATGAAAAGGAAGAGAAAAACGAAAAAAAAAACAAAGTAAAAAAGAAGCTTAAGAATTTAACTTGAAAAATAAAAAGAATGTGACTTTTTAAAAAAGAAAGAAATAAAAAACTTAATAGCTCCATTTGGAAATTCAATCTTAGGCTCTAGGATTTTTCATTCCTCCCAGTAAAACCTAAGTACAAAGCTTTTGCTATGATTTGTTCTTCCATTGGCTCCAGAACCATTGCCCTAAACTCCTCAGGTATGTTTTCACCTATAAATTACGAAGTAATAATCTTTCGCCACATTCCATCTTTTTTATGCTAATGCTTTTCCTCTGTTGATTTTGTAATCTTCATATTATTGAAGTTGTATATGCAAATATGTGCCTAGGCAGATAAACTTACATCTTAACTGATTATTTTGGATTTTTTATGTGTGTTTATGTGTAGTGCTTCATTTTTGTTACTTATGATGTACCTGGTTTGTATATTGTTATACCTTGATAAGATTACTATGTTTTAGGACCTTGAAATTTTTATTGTTTTTGCCTAGTATTTAACTTTTTTGATTATTTTTTAATCAAGTCTATTTTAGTTGAAAAAAGTTCTCCAACATAAGAAAATCTTTTTTATTTAATTATTATTATATTTATTATAGTCAATATTTAATATTATTAAAATAATAATATCATAGTTGAATGAAAATCCAACTATATGTATATGTATAAAGAGTGTGAGGGTAAGATAAAGGCTAAAACATGATATCTAAGCACCTGAAAGTGATAGCAACTTTCCTTTTTATGTGTGGGGGGATAAGAAGATAAGAATATTAGGTTGTAATTTTATTAAAAATGTTGTAACAAAAGAAGAGGGTGAAAATATTTTCAAATTTAGATCCAAAGATTTGTATAAATACAAAATATCTCCTCTATCGTGTTATCAGAAAGTTAATATATGATTATTTGTCTTTAATAGAAATTCAACAAAGGTATTCATCGAGAAAATAATATCATTTAACCTTTCCAAATAGGACAATATAAAAAGTATAAATTATTCTACCGAATGAAATACGTCTGTAACAATACATACTATATTAATTAGAAAGAAAAAAAACCTTTATACAAATGAAAGCTCAGAGGAATTCCGCTTTAATCTCCATTCTCTCTCCTTAAACATATTACTGTGTGTAATTATTTGGTGCATAATATAGTAGTAACCACAACACCCTTTCATCATGGTAACCATCAAAGGAAGAAGAGCACCATCTGCAGTGATAAGACAAGACAAAATCTGATGCTAGAGGAGCATTACAAGAAATTAGGGCATCATGGATTACAAGAAATCAGAACATATATATAGCCTTACTCCAATATTAGAAGACACAAGTTTTGCATTATTATGGATGAAGCTAAATTTCTCATTATCTTATCTTGTGGAATGAAGCAATACATCGAAGTGTTAAGTTCATGAGATAACAAACTCATATGCTACAAAAATCTTTAAAGCATTCCTTCATTCAAATTAGATCCATACTACTCACAATAAGAGATGTTGTTGAAATGCCCTTCATGTGCTTCGGAAAGTCCCATAATCGTAATTTCCCTATATCACAAAATTCGTGCGTGATATCAAAACTTTGACTTTATATTCTTTATCAATGGGCGAAAATTGAGGGAGAAATAGGTATAACCCGGATTTTAGAAGACCTATAGCGAAAAATAATTTTTGCTAATTTTAAATTTCTAGCGTGTATCCGCGACCAGGCGGCAACGCAGACCAGTGCAATATTTTTGTTACTTTTCCTGTTTCGGCCAAGGGCATTGGGGTCATAGCCCCATGCCCATTTAAATGTGAAATTACCCATACTTAGCCATTTTTCAACTCTATAACTCACAAAGCCCTCTGTCAAACCTCTCCAAGACTTTATCAATTTTCTCATTCAAATCTAAGAATCTCAAGCTCAATTTTGAAACTCAAGGATTCATTTCAAGCTCTAAGTTTACTTCAAGTTCACCACAAATGATTCAAGGTTTAAGGTATGTGGGTTTCATCTATTGGTTCTTTCACCCATGGAGCCCAACCTTCTTTTATATGAAAATTGTAAGTTTTCAAGTTGTATTACCTATGTGTATCTCTTATTATGGATTATGAATATAAATTATGTTGAGTTTTATGAAATATTGATTGACTATGCATGACTATATATTTCAAGCTTATTCCATGAATTAATTTTGTCTATTGAGACTATGCATGTTTTGAGCTATGAAACCATGAACTATCATGAACTTTTGTAATGTATTTCAAGGTACCCTACATGAGGATTTTACTACATTTTGGTGGGTTAATTTGCATTGAGTTTACTCATCTTACTTCACTCTTGAATTGAATGATTTTGAACAAGCATCATGAACCCACTATCCTGTTCATCATGTTTGGTTTGCCTTGGCAAGTAGATCACACTTCGCCGGGGGGTGTCATACCTGGTCACCTGAACCGAGAGGGAGTTAGGCCTCGGAGTCCAAGTTGTAGCTATTTGGTATATGTCGGATGAGGTCACTTCCCACACACACACACACATATATACATACACACACACACACACACACACACATATATATATATTTATATATATATATATATATATTGTGTAAGATGAATGATTTACACGCATGTTTAATTATGAATATTGATCATACATGCTATATTGAGATTAGATATCCATTGTTATGATTATCAATTTTGAATATATTGGCTTATGTTTTGTTGCATTGTATCGCTCATACTTAGTATATTCAAACGTACTAATGCATACTCTATACCTATATGATATTACCATGTAGGGACCGAAGCTTTTTTTGATCATCCATCATGTGGCTAGTTCGATATTTTGGAGATAAGAATTGGTGAATCCTCAAGTTCGAGGACACTATCTACATTACTCTGGCCATTTTGAAACTTCATTATGTTGAACAATTGTTATTATGAGGGTTAGCCAGGAAAGTGTCTTGGTCCCCGCTCCATTCCAAGTAGAGGTGTTGTTGGATATTATGATATATTTATTCTATGAGCTTGACTCTTATATGCTTTTATGATTATCAAATACTTCCCATACTTTCGTTTCCCTTTTTCTATATATCTTCTTGTTGTTAATTTGCTTCTACGACAAAGGATGTGTGATTAATATGCTAAGAGGCTTGTTTGGGCCCCTTCAGATTCTCATTCTCCGTCTCACATCTAGGCTCTAGGCTTAGGTCGTGACAGTTGTAGCACTCCCAAATTTATATGTGTTTAGTAGTTATAAAACTTATGAAAGCAAACTCCAGTTAACATTTGGAATAGAAATCATTGAACTTATATTATCATAGACTATATACTTCTCAATTTGTTCAACTCTGATTAGATTGAGGTTACTTTATTAAGGAATAAAGTCTATTTCTATTAGTAGGTTATCTATAATTGGCTTTAGTTTAACCATCAGGTTGAATGGAATGTTTAATTTTTATAGTATGTAGACCTTTCATAAAAAAACAAGATACTATGAATCTCTACTTACCTCTTTATGGTTGAGGATAGGAGTTGATCTTGCACCTCAACCTTAGGTGTGCTGATGGATCTTCTAGTCTAACCCTAAGATGCAAATCCAGCAATGTTGGAGAAGACTAACCAAATAGCTCTGCAGCTTCTCTCTGCTTCCATTGTTCTGATTCTTTATAATAAACAAAAATCAATCTTCGGGAGGGCACTTGTGGGTGAGTTTTTATTTCGTGTAATCACTTAATTTTCTCCTGAACAATGTCTATTCACTAAAACATAGTGTTTGTTGTCAACTTCCGGGTGATTTATTAGTAAAAAAAAAAGATCAATTCTTTAGTGACACTGTAGTACACCAGTTTTTGCTCTATGCCGTGTTCCCATCACTAGCACAAGTAGAACCAAAAGACACGTAAAAAAAGAGTCAAGAAAGCCTGAACCTGATAATCTGATAGACTTGTTTATAGAGTTGAAAATGGAGTTTTTCCATTTAGATAAGTTTTCTCCTACCCAACTAATAGAGGATTTATCGACTATGATGAAATACAATTATCCGAATGAGAAATTATTTTCGGCTCTTTCAATGATTGGCTTGGGTGATCTCAAGCACTTTTGGTATCTTTTCTATTTATTTACTTACACTAAATAAAATTATTTGAGAAAACTTTAGGCTAATTACTTTTTATTTTCTCAATAGTGCTCATGGAATAGTATATGATTCTATACAAATAACTTGTCTGACGTGCGCTGGGATTCTGTGTCCATTCGCTGTGGATCCTATTGATGACAAAAAATATATGTACAAATGTGTTAATCAAACATGCTTACGATTATATTGTCGTAATGATTTGTATTATAAAATATTGTTCTCTAATTAGAAAATTCCCAAAAATAACAAATTTCGAAGTCCTAACATGGAACAGGTATTTTGATGAATTTTGAGTTATACGTCTTCTTGAGTTTTAACATATACATAGAAAATTACTAAATATCTTTTATTTTTTTCTTCACAGGTCATAAGTAAAATAATGATGGAGTGACGAAATATTAGCTCCATCTATCCTTCTGTAAGCACAGTTCTTGACATCGATATATCAAAGGTTGAAAAGTCATTACGTTACTTTATCACAGAAAGCCATGTTTGTAAGAGGAAAAACTACAAGATATATGTGAGAGAAGAGGGTGGAGTAGAAAAACATTGCACCTATTTTTTTTAATAAATAGGTATTATTTATGTGATGAGAGATATTTTTTATATTAAATGCTAGTTCCTGAGAATTCTAAAAGCGTTAATTCTAAATTTGACTGTCTGTTTTATATATATTAGAGAATTTATGGGAAAGGAAGGGAGGAGAAAGTAAATGAAGGTAGAGGATGTCAATAAATGTTCTGAAAAAACCACAATCATCCACTCACAATGGCCATTAAAGATCTGGGTACAACCCCCATAATGTCAATCACCACAACCTCCCTTAGCAATATCAGACAATCATTTAACTCAATGAAATCATATTGGGGTACATGTAACTTATCAAGAATACATCAACACAATATCAATATGTGGAAAGTAGAAAATATAATAGAACAAGCAAGAGGTGGGGCGAGTTCAGATGCAACCAGCCCAAACCCATCTCAGAACCACTCTGTTTTCGATCTCAAGCTATACAAATCAGTGTTCATGGTCGGCGTAACCCTAGGTACCGACTCAGAGCTGTCTTCAGTCTATCTCGACACCTCAGACCCCTGCTAAGGTGCCCTGTAACATGTTTATACCATACGAGCCCAACTTTGTGCACCATATAACATGTTTATGATGTACAGGCCCAGCTTGATAGGCTTAAATTAGCCAACTGGAATGCCACATCGATAATCGTATAATTGGAACAAGTCAATCCGCCCCTAGGGCAATATCAAAACCGAGGCAATCAACATATCACTCAACCTGCGTATCACAATCCTAAAGAGACCCTATACCTAATCCCCTAATAATAAAAGGGACCTTTCACTGCCTCGATATCTGACCGAGGATAAAAGATACTCGAAACTCATACTCAAGCAAGTGAGAAACTAAGTAATGCATCTAACACTATAAAACCATAATGCAAATAACAGGCAAACCGGCAAAAATGATTAGCATTCCCACTGACAAGCATAGCTAAGAATCTGAACAAAAATGATTAGCATTCCCACTGACAAGCATAGCTAAGAATCTGAACAACACAATACCAGTCGGCTAACAATCATACCAAGTCCCCAAGATGGAGTGGCCAGCCGCTCAACTGATAAAGCATCAATATCCTATCCAACAATAGACAACTTACGTAAGCCTCTAGGTATAACATTTATCTCATAATCTAGTCATCCAAGAATTTGGGGAATCACATATCAACAGAATCATCACAACAAAATTATAACCATAGAGGCACAAGGTATAGCTAAGGGTATGACTGACAGTCGGCCTCTCAAATACATAGTACACCAGTATCAGAATACCCACTCAAGTAGGTACGCATCAAACACAGTCATATGTATAAATCATAGGGTTTGGCTTACATTCAGCCAGCAACAGGGTATAATCATAACATAAGTGACAATCACACAGAATCCCATCAGGCATAGCATACTCATCAATATTAGGAACCCAACAGATTAAATTAGTAGTTAAATAACCAGAGAAGGGTATACCAAGAGAACCATTAGCATTACTTCAGTCATATCTCTCCCGCCTGGAATATCTTTATCAGGAGCACCCACAACTCTAATGCTTGTAGGCATCCAATTTAGCTGTTACAACTCGAAGGCATCTAGCCTCTACTCTAGGGCTCTAGGGATGCTCTCTATCTAGGACTGATGATGCAATACTTCCCCCACCCAGAGCCTAACCTCTACATGGCATCCACGCAAAGAAATGAACAAAGCCAAATTCTTTGAAATCAAAGAACCACTGACAAGATGCATAACAAGAATAAATAACACAGGAAAGTTTCTAAACATCCTGTAGCCTCCTAGAGATAAGCCCCAGACGTCTACACACCCATCCAAAGGATTCTACTACATGGTAGCTCTGTTCAGCTGAGACCAGACTTTGGGGCAAAATTGTAGAGTTTTCTAGTTATGGTGATTTACGAGACCCTCTATGAGTAAGGATTCTACTAGATGGTAGCTCTGTTCAGCTGAGACCAGTAAACCTTAAGTTCTGATACCACCTTGTCACAACTCGATCTCGGTCATAATGGTGCCTGCTAGATCCTACCTATAGGCACGCCAATTACCTAACCTCCACGGTACCTGTCCTAACTTTCTAGTTTTGACCATAACCAATATGACAATATACATAACAAAAACCTACCCTAGAACCTAGAAGTCAACTGTACAGAGCTACAATAGATATAAGGGCATATCATATACATATATTAATAATTATAATAATATACAAAATCAAAGTACCTCTACAAATACATGACACTACTGCACAAGGCCAATGCATGGATACAAAAGATGGTCATCAATAGGAAGGAGACTGTGAAGAAACCAGATCTGTCGATGCTAACCAAAAGTCTCTTAAGCGCTCCAAAAGTTCCCCAACTCAGCTATCACATCCCGTACATCGACCTGCACCATGAAAAGATGTAGAAGTAGGGGTGAGTACCAAAAAAGGCACCCAATAGGCATCATCAACCAACCGAGTGAAATAGTAGACATATATAAAGAAGAACTGCAGTAGTGTAGCAAAATAAACTCTAGGTCAAGGCATAGGCATGTCTAGAAATACTCAACCCACCACTGAGCCAACCAAGCAGATGAACAATGATAACTGATCCAACTTAAGTGATAACCATGATAACCTAAACTAACTCAAGTGATAAACATTGATCCCTTGACGAAAACTATGTATGCTCATACCACAGCTACCCCCAACTGAGGCATAGTGTCGTTTGCGGGTGCAAGGCCCTAGTATATATGCCTATACACTAATTAGGACTCTATAAGCCTAGAAGGTATACACACGCATAATATATAATCAATCATCACATAATCCCTCAGAACTATCACAAAATCCCATAAAACAATCACAAAGCCTAGGTCTCCACATCATCAGAATATGGGTCAGTTGTACGTGGCTGTAAGGCACTAGTATCTAAGCCTGAATACCCCAGTAAGCACAGAGGTTATACCCACACACAATCAGGGTGTGACAAGGTGAGTGGATCAACAGGTAACGATCGCCCCTTAGCCCCTAGAATCACAATAATAACTGGGCCCTCAACCCATCTAGAAATAGTATCACACGGGGACTCGAACCCCTATGATCACCCGAGGACTCTAACCCCTAGGTGTTTCGACCTGACCTCCGAT
>DF359082.1:32153-54944 GCA_000787875.1 Solanum virginianum
CGGGTAGTTAGCTAGGGCCAAGTAGTTTGACCGTAAGTATAATGGTGGGACAAATCCCTCAATGGAGAAAGAATTCCCTAGCATAAATAGTATATCTCAGCTCAGAATATCTACCATTGGGCCCTGCCCCTAAAATGTAATCAGCAAGGTCCGGACCCAAACCATCGAAAGATGTTTGGTCCTAGGAATCAACATCCAAAGCCCGATGCTCAGGTGCAACCATCAAAACTTAGAACACAGGGTGCACAACCCGTGAACTCAGATACTCGGGTGTGGCCGCCGGTGCTCGATAGCAATAGAGAGCATCATCTTAGGACTTTAGGCATCAATCAAACACCCACTCAACCAGTGTATCTGGATCCAAAATTTCAAAGTCCAGTTGTGCCCAAAGTCAGTGTAGGGAATGACATTCTCAAACTAGATATCCCACACAATTCGTACTACCACTATCTCATGGATAATGGAAACTCACCCCCAATCTCATAAATGTAGAAACCAAACCCAGCCGCTAACAACAACACACAAGAGTATAGACCTCAATAATTGGGATAAAATCAAGCCTAATAGGAAAACATATTATACTCTAGCCAACCACAAATAATGGAAGTAAAATGTGATAATAACAGGGATATCATGCGTGTCCATAACAGATAGTACCAACAAAAACATAATGTGCTAGTAATCAAGTCACGAGGTGGCAAGAATTAATAAGTGGTCCCACAATCATCAAATCATATCTGTACTAGAATAAGGCCATAACATGGCATATAATCTATACACGGTCTCTTAGTCATCATATCTCAGTAGCAACAGACTATATACATATTCATATGATGTGCTGTCAAAATACAACACTTTTGATGCCTAAAACTTAGGATTTTGTATGTTACCAGTGTGACATTTATGGTTTTTATGTGTGTTTTTGTGTTTAGTTTTGCAGGAAAGCATGTTGGCATGACTTTGGGGCAAAATTGTAGAGTTTTCTAGTTATGGTGATTTACGAGACCCTCTATGAGTCATAAAACATTCTACAAGTCGTAGATGCAGTTTTGTGATAAATTCCAGTGAAGGATGATATCTGAGGATCACTTATATGAGATATCTATATGAGTTGTAGAGCAATCTATGAGTCGTATATATAGGTTTCATGAAGATTTTCAGAGAGGGATGATTTGAAGCAGTTGAAGCCTACGAGCTTGAAGCATGAGTCGTAAATCAGTTTATGAGTCATGAAGATGGTTCATAGAAATAAAGTTCAAGATCCCAAGAGCTGATTATGAGACCTTGATTATGACTGATAGATGCCTCTACGAGTCGTAAATAGGTTTCGTGGAGTCAGTCGACCAGTTTTTCTATTTTTAAGGACTTAATTATAATTAGTATAAATAGTATTTTTAGATCATTTTTCATAGAGAACCATGAGTTTTATTATAATTAGGGTTAGAATATAATACTTAAAGAGAAAATTAAGAGAATACACTTGTGAATTAATTTGATCTTCAAATCTTGATTCTCAATCAATTTTGGATTTGCCTGATTCTCAATTCAATTGGATAAGTGTTTAATTATATTTTCTCAATTCATAATTTCTTCATCTACCCATAGGATGAGTAGTTAAATTCATAACTTAGGGTTGTGGGAACAAGATCTAACTAAATAAACCCGGATAATTTACAATTCATGGAATGTGTATTTGCATGTATTAATCAATTCTCTTTGTTTTACATGTTTTCTAGTAGTGGCCAACATTAGAACTTACCTAGTGTTACTTTTTCGATCAAGGTAGTAATGAATAGCAAAAGATATTGATTAACAGGATTCGATGATGTGTTCTCGTCAAATCAATAGAACTAGACCAAGGGGAGGTTGACTAGCACTATAGGTAATGGTTAATATTGCACACTATGGAGATAGGCCAAGTCACATAGAGAAATTCGCCTCTCATCTTTGACCAAAAGGCTTGGTGAACTTAAATTATCGTCCTACATACTATACTCTTGTCAAGAATTGGGTTATCCAGTGTTACTAAGTTGATGAGTCATGAGGAACACAACACCCAAGCTTCTCTCTATTATTGATTCTCTCCTATTATAGTTATTTTAGTTTAATTTCTTATCAATTATTTCAACCCCCCCCCCCTTTGGGGAATTGAGTTGTTAATTACTTGAATTGCTTATTGATGAATTATTTATGAGTCTTTGTATTCCCTGTGGGATTCAACCCTAACCTTGGTTAGATCTTATATTTGACAATGACTACTTTATCCTTCGAAAGAGAGGTGTGATCATCATACAGGTACGAGTCATGACCAAGAAAAGGCCCAAAAATAAAGTTATAAATTTTATCGGGAAAATATTCTTTTCAAAATGTTCTCGGTCAAAATTCTTAAAAACTAGACAAAATCAATTAACACCCAACATACCACAGAGTTCCTCTAAGAACGTAGAATAATTTAGGCTCAAATTTCACTTAATTTTATTGAGAAATGATCAAGATATCACAATGTAAAGTTTTCACTCATTCTCAATATATCATCAACCAAAAAGTAGAGATTCAGCTTGAAATAACATCAAATCCCGAATCCAACTTCACCACAATGTTCCTTGAAAAAATCCGAGTCATGTAGCATTTTGACTCACTCAAATTGAATGAAAAATGAGCTCGAATCATGGTGCAAAGTTGAGAGGAATTATATATTTACTTTCCCTGAAAAATGCTCACACACAGGGTATGCCACATCACCCCCTTCTACCATTCATTCTTCACTTCCTTTTTCATCGTTTCGAGCTTATTCGGACTTAATTTTCCTAAACAAACTATGTACCCTATGAATTCAGCGTTCTGGATCCAATAATGCTATTGGAATTTCAAACAAAGCTTCCTACGATATAATTAGGGTCCCACTTCTTTGTACTTAACTTTTAACGAAAAGCTTAGGGGATCAAATCATATTCAGATGTCCCCAGTATCAAACAAAGTATCATCCTAGATCAAAATCGAAATTTTGTATCTAACCGCGCTATCAAAATTCTCATTTGAGGTACGTCTCATGAGGGCGTTGACTGGATCAACTACTAATTGCGACTGCCAAATTCACAATCCCTGATATAATTGCATTGGACATGCACCTAGCTTAATTCAACCATTTCGAAGCTAATAGAACCATCAAAAATCCCATTCTAAGCTCATTTACTAGGTTTCTACCTGAAAACTCATTTGAAGGATATTACTTCCTAGTTAACTCAAAAATTTACATAACTCTCGAATAACCTGACCAATAGCCATCACTATAGTCGAAATAAATTACTAATGGCCTAAGGTCATTATACACATTCTCAAATAAATAACGTTGTCACAGATTTACAAAAATGATCTCGAGTGTCATTACACATAATTTTACAATAGGCTATTTCAATTATACTTTGTCTCATGAATATAAATTTAACTGTGCATGCCTTGATATTTGTTATATGATTTCAATGAATTCCAATGAAGTTCTCCTCAATACTATTTAGATTTCATGAATTTTATTTTTTCATATATGATGTAAATTGTCATTATTCTGCATGATTATGCATGATTTTATCAAATTATATAATTTCAAATGAATGATTTATTAACCCATGCAATCCTAACTTCACTATGAATTATTACTATGAATGATCAAGGGCTTCACTCAAGTTTTATGAAAGTATTTAAGTATGTTTTATTGAAGTTCCTTAAGAATGAATGAAGGAATGATGGTGAGAAGTTATTCAGGGATTCAAGGTCTAATAAGTAAAATACTTACATTGATTGAACCAAAGCTTCTAAGTTTTACTCACCGACTCATAGATTCAAGATGTGGATAAGTAGCATTCCTGGACTGATCAAATCAAAGATTTAATCAGCTAATCTATTATAACTTGATGAAATTGGACTGGTCACTAAACATTTCTGTTCCTCATGATTTGGCTTTATGACTTAGAATTACTGTTGTTCTATTGAGATTTGCTTTAGCACCAAGAGGACTTCAGGTGGGGTTTGATCTGGAAGCTTAAAAGAACAACCCAAGAGAATTCTACTAGCAACATCTAGTCCAAATTACCTACCACTATATGAGTCTATTTAGGTATAGCTAGTGAATTCACATATAGCTTGAGATGATTATGATAATATCCTCAACAAGTCTACCTTAAAAAGTAGTCTCCCTTTTTTTGGTGTAAGGTTAATATCAATATTCCATGTTATATCACACATGATCTTATTGTCAGTTATGATGCATATCACACATATGATTCTAATTTCTACTCACTTATGCCACTTCAAAGCTTCATCATGATTATTTATTTGCATTGATCTTGTTTATCTTTTACTCCCAAGTTATAAATGATTTACTTTGCATGTTATTTAATTTGGTCTAGTGCATGTCATGATATTTAGTTCATGACATTTATCACATACTTAGTTTATTCAAAGTACTAATGCATACTTTCTTTGCGCTACATTGTATCATAATATAGGTCCTAACGCTGCCCGCACTATTTGTGGCTAATTCAGATTCCATTTCAAGATTAGTTTGGTGAGTCCTCATGATTTAAGGGCCGTCCTACTATGTTCTTTTGCCATTTGAAGACTATCTTTCTTACTTGAGTTTATGGTGTGCTAGGGCTTGTCTTATGCCCCCTTCATAGTTAGAAAGGCATGATTAAACAAAGCTTAAAGGTAATCATGTCTATTTAAGAGTTGATTGATTTTAAGATCTAGGCTTTCCTAATTTGATACATACTTCTACTTTCCTTCATATTATTATTAACTCTTAATACCTTAGGTATGCTTTATGTGCTAAGAGGCTTGATTAGAGTCTTTTGGGGTTCTGATCATTGTTCTTGTTAAGGGCCTATCTTGTGTTATAACAATAAATCATGTATTCATGGTGCAATAATATAATGATAAACAAAGCTTCCTACGACCTAGGACCTAGTCATCACATAGTAAATGAGATACCCGAAGGCACCTCACCCAAGCCATATTTAATATCTTAAGCATTCATAGGCATAAATTAAACATTTGAGGAATAAAAATAGGGAAAGGGTCAATGGGACCATAACATGACAATGAAGCAACATTAAAAAGGAACATCAACATTTATCCATAAATGTTATGACCTGGACCTAGGGTCTAGGAGTGATATGGCAAATGCGAACCCAAGAATCCTCAAACAAGCCTCATAGTATCCATATTCATGTCATTGGTTCAGAAGCATATATAAATAGTAAACACATAGTTCTAAGGGACAAGAAAGTAGGACTCACGCTATGGGAATGTTATAGGGAAAGGGATTAACATGGATCTACATAACACGTAGCACATAAAACAAAGGGCTAGGTAAGTATGATTCACTCTATCGGGGCAATTTAGGTCTTAGTGTCACGACCCAAGCCTAGGGCCTAGACATGACACGATGAATGGAAAACCAGAAGGGGCCCCAGTCAAGCCTCTTAACATATCATTACACATCTTTGGTCGTGGAAGAAATTAAACAACAATAAGAGAATAGAAATAATAGTAAATGGACTAAGGGAAGCCTTTCATATCATAAAGCATCAAAAAATTCAAGAGAATCAAGCTTATAGGATCATTACATCACTTGTCCAATAACACCTCTACACGTAGAATTGAGCAGGGGCCAAGACAACTTTCCGAGCTCATCCTCATAGTCAAAAGTATACAGTTAGATAATAAGAGTCTTTACATAA
The DNA here is from genome assembly GCA_000787875.1 of Solanum virginianum. Lineage (NCBI taxonomy): Eukaryota > Viridiplantae > Streptophyta > Magnoliopsida > Solanales > Solanaceae > Solanum > Solanum virginianum. The sequence goes on from DF359082.1 coordinate 37,892, forward strand.
CATAAGAACAAGAGATATCATCTCCGGAGTTGAGGACTCCCCAAACTTGCTTTGAAAAGATAGTACTCGCCACAGGGAGGATGAGGATGATCAAATGGAGCTCTAGTTCCTATGGTAACATCATGTGGGCATAGAGTATGCGTTAGTACATTTGAAAGTACTAAGTATGTAGGATACAATACAATAAGAGATAGGCAACATAACCGAAATACATAATTAAGCAATAAATGAGCACAGAGCAATATAGCATGTATGAGTGATGCTTGAAGTATAACATGCTTATATAGAACATATTACATGTGTAGTAAGAGACTAACATTATGATGGATTGTCACACCATACCATCTATGGTGATTGAGGTATCAACCCCTCAATTGGTTGATGGTGGTCACATCCCGGCATCTATGATGATTGATGTATCAACCCCTTAATTGGTTGATGGTGGTCGTACCCCAGCATCTATGGTGATTGGGGTATCAACCCCTCAATTGGTTGATGGTGGTCACACCCTGCCATCCATGGTGATTGTAGTATCAACCCCTCAACTAGATAATGGTGGTCACACCCCGCCATCCATGGTGATTGAGGTCTAGCACCCCCTCAACTAGATGTAGTCAACTTGCACCACCATAGATACTTTTCATGAAAACAACACATATATACCTTCCTTTCATCATCATAAAGTCATTCAAGCCATAGGTCATGCAATGGATCATCAATAGCTCAAGAACCCTAAACCGGATATTTCATTAAATACTTGGTGGGTGTGTAATGCTAGTGTAAAACCATGCAATTAAATATTTAAATCATATAAGAAATCTTAAAGTAAATCAACCAACCAACACTTGGTAATAACACCTTACAAAATACATTAAAGCCCCCTCACTCAAACTTATCATAGATCTTAGATTCATAGCTCAAAACATGCATAAACAGTCACACTGTTACAAAATCCCAACATAGTTCACAGTCAAATTCATAATAGAAGATTCATAAGTAAAATCAACTTAGAAACATGTAATTTAGGTAAAAAAAAAAAGGAAGCTTGGGCACCATGGGTGAAAGGACCCAATGGTTGAAACCCACGTACCTAAACTTTAGAGAATTCTTTGATGAAGATTGAGATGAGAACTTGAAGCTTGAGTGAATTCCTTAAGATTCGAAATGAGGTTTGGCACTTAAATTTTAGGTGAAATATTAGTCTAAGTGTTTGAGAGAGTATTGGAGAATGTCTTGTATGATATAAAGGTGATATATGACTAAGTATAGGTATTTTTACGCATGGGAAGACTTAGGCCCAAGACTTAAAGACCTTGGACTGAAAAACAAATCTAGCCAAAAATAACACTAGTTCGCGCCCTAGCCACGTCGCGCTAGGGGCACACATCAATACTGGAATTCATCATTTTTGGATTTTTTAAATTTTGATACGGTTGCTCTAAAATTGGGGTTAGACCCATTTACCACTCAATTGTTTCCCCTAATCAAGAATATGAAGTCAAATATTTAGTATCGTGCACAAATTTTGAGATATATAAAAATTACGATTTCGGGCACTTCCGAGGCACATTTTCAGGTATTTTTTGGGGTCGTTTCAATATCTCTACCTTGGGAACATTCATCCCCAAATGTCAAATAAATGTGTATAAAAAGAGTAATCATGAAGAAATCAGCCCCAACAAGAATGCAATAATGCACTTAAACACCATTTTCAAAAATCTCAACATAAGTATTAAAATTTTCATGAACTTTTCAACATAAATATGAATGCATGCAATGACGTAAAGGACTGATGCATGAGATATGAAATCACATAGAAGACTTAGAATTAGTACCTTATGCTTGAGTAGAATAGAAGAGATAAGGATATCACTTTTGCATGTCCGCTTCGGCCTTCAATGTAGCACTCTCGACTTGTTGATTCCTCCAAAGGACCTTAATAAAAGCCACATCTTTCTTCCTCAACCTCTTTACTTATCTATTCATGATCTATACTGGAACTTCTTCATAGGTCAAGTTGTCTTCAACAACATTCACAACATCCAATGGGACAATAGCATTTAGGTCACCCACACATTTCCTCAACATGGATACAGAAAGACCGGATGGACCAAGTCCATTTCACTAAGAAGCTCCAACTCATATGCTAAGTTACCAATCTTCCTCAACACCCTATAAGGACCCATATATCTTGGACTCAATTTATCCATTTTACCATAACGAACCACACCCTTCATGGGTGAAACCTTCAAATAGACCCAATCACCAACTTTAAATTCAAGATCCCATCTCCTCACATTAGCATAGGACCTTTGACGACTTTGGGCTATTCTGAACCTTTCCCTAATCAACCTTACCTTCTCCATAGCCTCCATGACTAGATCCGGACCTAACAAAGCCATTTCTCCTACCTTAAACCATCCAATAGGGGATCTACAATGTCTACCATAGAGAGCCTCAAAAGGAGCCATACCGATGCTAAAATGATAGATATTATTGTAAGCAAACTCAATTAATGGAAGATGATCATCGCAACTACCCTTAAACTCCAAAACACAAGATTTTAGCATATCCTCAAGAGTTTGGATAGTTCTTTCAGCTTGGCCATCCATTTGAGGGTGAAAAGTCGTATTAAGCTTTACCTTGGTACCAAGACCTTTTTGGAAGGACCTCCAAAAGTGTAAATTGAATTGAGTACCACGATCCGATATAATAGACAAGGGCACCCCATGCAATCTAACCAACTCACGAATGTACAATTTAGCATAGTCTTCGGCACCATAAGTAGTCTTAACCTGTAGAAAATGAGTCGACTTTGTCATTCTATCAACCACAACCCAAATAGATTCCAAACCCTTTCTAGGCTTAGGCAACCCAACCACAAAATCCACGTTAATTTCCTCCCACTTCCAAGTAGGAATCTCTATATCTTGGGTTAGGCCATCTGACCTTTGATTCTCGACTTTGACTTGTTGGCAACTACGATAATTGGATACAAATTTGGCAATGTCTCACTTCATACCAGCCCACCAAAACACTTCTCTCAAATCCCTATACATCTTTGTAGAAAGGGATGCATGGAATAGGAAGAATTATGAGCGTCATCAAGAATCTTCTCTCTCAAGCCATCAACACTAGGCACACACAATCTACCTTAATACCTAAGGACACCATCTCCCTCTTGGGAGAAAACATCCACCTTGCCCTCCCTCACCAAGGACTTCAATTCTAACAAGGAGAGGGTCAACATCTTGTTTTGATTTTACCTCATCAACCAAGGAAGATTTTGAACCATCAACAACCATAATACTACCATTATCAACCTCTTCCAACCTTACCCTCAATCTAGCCAATCGATGGATCTCTCTAGAAACCACCTTGCCCTCATAATAAACATGAGCTAGGCTATCCATAGACACCCTACTCAAAGCATCCGCCACAACTTAGCCTTACCGGGATGATAATGAACACTCATATCATAATCCTTAGGAAGCTCTAACCACCTTAGTGGTCTCAAGTTGAGATCCTTTTGCGTGAACACATATTGGAGGCTCTTATGATCGGTAAACACATAAACATACACCCCATACAAATAATGATGCCAAATTTTCAAAGTGAAAACCACAGCAGCCAATTCAAGATCATGTGTAGGATAATTCTTTTCATGTAGTTGAGTTGTCTAGAAGCATAGGCTATCACCTTACCATTTCGCATCAAAACATTAGTAAAACCAATTTTTGAGGCATCACAATACACAACAAACCCTTCCAACCCTTCCGATAGTGACAAGATAAAACACAACCCAAACAAATTCTTGAGGTATCATAATACACAACAAACCCTTCTAACCCTTCAAATAGTGACAAGATAAGAGCGGACATAAGTTTATCCTTCAAAGTTTGGAAACTCTTTTCACAATCATCAGTCCACACAAACTTAGCCTTCTTTTGTGTCAACTTAGTCATGGGAGAAGCAATAGAAGAGACCTCATTCACAAACCTCCGGTAGTAACCTGCTAAGCCCAAAAATCATCTAATGTCCGATGGGGTCAAAGGTCTAGGCCAATTTCTAATCACTTCCTTCTCTTTAGGATCCACGTTAATACCATCCCCCGAGACCACATTACCTAGAAATGTAACCTCTTTCAACCAAAATTCACAGTTCTCATACTTAGCATTCAACTTCTCTTCCCTTAATTTTTGCAACACTACCCTCAAATGACTCACATGCTCTTCCTCACTATAGGAATATATCAAAATATCATCAATGAAAACCACCACAAACAAATCAAGATAGGGTTTAAAGACCTTATTCATAAGATCCATGAAGATAGCCAATGCATTGCTCAACCCAAAAGACATAACCACAAATTCATAATGCCCAAACCTAGTCTGGAAGGCAGTCTTGGGAATGTCACACTCCCTTACCTTCACTTGATGATACTCGGATCGAAGATCAATCTTAGAGAAATGGCTAGCCCCTTGAAGTTGGTCTAATAGATCAATCATCCTTGGTAAAGGATACTTATTCTTTATGGTGACTCTATTAAGTTGTTGGTAGTCAATTCACATTCCAAGGGACCCGGGACCCATATTTCTTCTTCTCAAACAACACCAGTGCACCCCAAGGTGATTGGCTAGGCCTAATAAAACCCTTTTCCAACAAATCCTTATATTGCTCTTTCAACTCCTTTAACTCCGTCGGGGCCATACGGAAGGGGGAATAGAAATGGATTGAGTATTGGGAAAGAGGTCTATACTAAAGTCTATTTCCCTTTCGAGAGGAACACTGGGAAGGTCACTAGGAAAGATATCAAGAAACTTATTCACCATCGAAACTGACTTTATAGGAAGGACTTTGGACTCAACATTTCTAACCCTCACAAGATGGTAAAGACACCCTTTAAAGATCAACTTTTAGGCTTTAATGCAAGAGATAAACCTATCCTTGACCACCAAATCATGACTCTCCCACTCAAGGATGGGGTCATTTAGGAATTGGAATTGACCCTATGGGTTCTACAATCAATAGAGGCATAATATGCATGTAACCAATCCATCCTAAGAATGACATCAAAATCCACTATATCCAACTCAAGATTACAAGGCGATATTTTATGCAAGATACAAATGGGACAATTTCTATAGACCTTTCTAGCAAAAATAGATGCACCAATAGGAGTAGAGACCTCATAAGATGCACAACAATTCAGGCTCAACATGAAATATTTTGGCAACAAAAGGAGTAACAAAAGAAATAGTGGCACCTGGGTCTATCAATGCATACACATGAAAATCAAAGACTTTTAATATATCGGTGATGACATTGGGCACCTCATCTACCCATTTCCTCCCTTGAAGAGCATAGAACCAATTTTGCCTTTAAGCGCCCCGTTGTAGGCCTCCACTCCCCAAAGGAACATCAACATCGAGCACCTCATCAACCCCTTATCTCCCTTGGAGTGCATAGAACTGATTATTTCTTGGGGCACCACCTTGTTGGCCTCCTCTTTCTAAAGGAACTGTATTGGCACCCGGCCTTGTGGACGGACATCCTTACTCTTATTTTGATTTTGAAGACAATCAACCTTCTTATAACCCACTTCCCCACAAATGTAGCAAGCATCCCAAACATAGGCCACTATGGCCTCTACCACATTTTTGACACATAGCATTAGGTACCACATCACCATCACCTTTGGCCCTTGGGTAGCCATTGGCAAAACTTCTATTAGGAGCATGATAAGACCCTTGGCCTTGATGAAACTGACCACCCTTGGGACCTTGGAACTTACCATCAAAACAGGCCCTCTTGGCCTCACTACTTTTCCTCTTTATCAACTTTCCCCCCTCTAATTGTTTGGCATAAGTCATAAGGCTTGACAAGTCCATATCACCAATCAACATAGCGGCACGACACTCCTCATTCACCAAATCAGAAACACCCATCACAAACTTATTCATTCTAGACCTCAGGTCGGCAACCAAGTGTGAAGCATATTTAGAAAGTTGGTTGAACTTGAGGGCATACTCCCTCGCACTCATGGATCCTTGCTTCAAATTCATAAATTCCATCATTTTATCCTCCTTAGGCTCAAGAGGGAAGAACCAGTTGAGAAATGCCCTTAAACTCCTCCCATAGAATCACACTGTTGTTCCCCTTCTCCTCCTTCCATTGAGTATACTATATTTGGGCCACCCCTTGAGTTGGTATGCCGCCAACTCTGGCTTCTCCTTCGACCTTACACCCATAATTGTCAACACTTTATACATCTTATCAATGTATTCTTGAGGGTCCTCATCCACTTTAGACCCATAGGACTCTGATGAGTTCATCCTCATAAAGTCCCTCACCCGAGATGCCAGAGTAGGGGCATGAGGGGCTTGGGCCCCTTGATTGACTTGGTTAGCCATAGCTTGAGCTAGCAAAGTAAGAGCATCCTGAAGTTCTCCATGAGCCGGTTGTTCCTCGGGTGTGCAGGGTCTTCTTCCTCTTGTGCTAGGCATGATCTAACTTCTATAGCATAACATAGATCATGAAGAAGAGAAATATTTCCTGAAATGTCTCATAGTCTCTTACTCATAGTTGTGGGGCACAAAAAAACCATGAATAGGACTCTAATAGCACAACATAGATCATGAAGAAGAGAAATATTTCCTAAAATGTCTCATAGTCTCTTACTCATAGTTGTGGAGCACAACAAAACCATGAATAGGACTCTAATCAATGCACTGCATTGGATATCGAGGACCATTAACAACCTAGTGCTCTAATATAAAATTTTCACGACCCAAGCCTAGGGCCTAGACGTGACACGGCAAATGGGGAACCCAAAGGGGCCCCAATCAAGCCTCTTAACATATCATTACACATCCTTGGTCACGAAAGCAATTAAACAACAATAAAAGAATAGAAATAAGGGCAAAGGGACTAAAGGAAGTCTTTCATATCATAAAGCATCAAAAGAGTCAAGAGAATCAAGCTTATAGCATCATTACATAACTTGTCCAATAACACCTCTACACTTAAAATTGAGCGAGGGCCAAGATAACTTTCTGGGCTCATAGTCAAAAGCATATCGGTAAATAATGAGAGTCTTTACATAACAAAAGAACAAGAGATATCGTCTCCGAAGTTGAGGACTCACCAAACTTGCTTTGAGAAGATAGTACTAGTCAGGGGAGGATGAGGATGAACAAGTGGAGCTCCGGTTCCTACATGATAATATCATGTATGTATAGAGTATATATTAGTACGTTTGAATGTACTAAGTATGTAGGATGCAATGTAACAAGAGATAGGATACATAACCGAAATACATAATTAGTCAATAAATGAGCGTATCGCAATATGGCATGCATGAGTGATGCTTGAAGTAAAACATGCTTACATAAAACATATTACATGTGTAGTAATAGACCAACGTTATGATGGATTTTCACACCCTACCATCCGTGGTGATTAAGGTATCAACCCATCTATTATTTAATAGTGGTCACACCCCGCCATCCATAGTGATTGAGGTATCAAATCCTCAATTAATTGATAGTGGTCACATCCTGCCATCCATGGTGGTCATATCCCGCCATCCATGGTGATTGTGGTTAACTTGCAACACTATAGATACTTAGCATGAGAACAACATATCCTTGAACTGGATATTTTATCAAACACTTGGTGGGTGTGTAATACTAGTGTAAAACCATGCAATTAAAGAGTGAAATAATGCAAGAAATTTTGAAGTAAATTAACCAACCAACACTTGGTAATACCACCTTTCAAAATAAATTGAAGCCCCCTCATCAAAACTCATCATAGATCTTAGATTCATAGCTCAAAACATACATAAACAGTCACATTTTTACAAAACCCCAACATAGTTCATAGTCAAATTCATAATAGAAGACCCATAACTAAAATCAACTTAGAAACATGTAATTTAGGTAAAAAGGAAGCTTGAGTACCATGGGTAAAAAGACCCAATGGTTGAAACCCATGTAACTCAACTTTACAGAATTCCTTGATGAAGATTGAGATGAGAACTTAAAGCTTGAGTGAATTCCTTAAGATCCAGAATAAGGTTTGACACTTGAAGTTTTGATGAAGTATTTGTCTAGGTGTTTGAGAGGGTATTGGGGAATGTATTTATGACATGAAGGTGATATATGACTAAGTTTAGGTATTTTTTATACATGGGAAGAGTTAGGCCCAAGACCTTAAGGCCTTGGACCGAACAACAAAACTGGCAAAACATAACACTTGTCCGCGTCGCAGCCGCATCGCGCCAGGGGTGCGGATCAACATTGGAATTCATCATTTTGGATTTTGATTTTTGATACGATTTCTGTAAAATTGGAGTTAGACCCATTTCCCACTCAATTTTTCCCTTGATCAAGAATATGAAATTGGATGTTTGATATCGCGCACTGATTTTGAGATATATGGAAATTATGATTTTGGACACTTTCGAGGTACATTTTCGGGCACTTTTTGGGATCGTTTCACTTAGGATCTTTCACATCATAATATTCATTTCCTGAAATGTCTCATAGTCTCTTACTCATAGTTGTGGGGCACAAAAAAACCATGAATAGGACTCTAATAGCACAACATAGATCATGAAGAAGAGAAATATATCTAATAGATAGCCATATCTATAAATATGATCTTCAAATACAACACTTAGCATATAAATGTAAAAGATTCTACAAGATGTCAAACAACTTCTCTAGTCATAGGATAGGACGGGGGCCAAGACATGTCCAGGGCCTACCCTTAACATAAATAACATAAACAAATAAACCATAGGTAGAGGAAATGGTTTTTTATCCTTGGAAGATAGGACTGATCATAACAAGTATCTCAAGATCCAAGCTAGTTGTCATACGATCGATGAAGGTAGTCCTCGGCCCCACATGGTTAGATCATGTAGGATTAATACATTTGAATATACTAAGTATGCTGGCATGCAATGTACATGACTTATCAAACTTGCATTCAATGTTAGATGACAAAGGCACATAATATAGAAAGAGATATATAGCAAGAGATATAGTATACAATATGCCATGAAACCTATGATGCGTGGAATGCAAAAATGCTCATATAAAGTGAGGATGGACTATAACCAACAAATCAAACTCATGCAAGTGATTACATAAATTAGTCTAATGAAGACCTTCCATCGGTAGGAGAAAATTACTTGCCAAATGTAATCTACATCACACCTTATGGCCCAGTCATTTCGGTGGATAGAAACCTTCCTTATGATCTAATTATTTCAAAAGGATTTCAATGTGTAATGGTTCTTTATGACCCCATCATTTTGGTAATGGCTATTGAAATGACCCTAAAAGGTGCCCAAAAATATGCCTCGGAAGTGCCCGAAATCATAATTTTCATATATCTATAATCCATGCATGATATCAAAAATTTGACTTTATATTCTCGTTTAGGGGGTCCAAATTAAGGGGTAAAGGATGTAACCCCAATTTTAGAGCAACCGTATGAAAATTCAAAATTTCCAAATGTCAATTTCCAAGAAGCTTTTCGCGCCCCTGGCACGACGCGCCAAGGCTGCGCAGATAAAGAAAAAGGATTTTCGCATCTTCTCCATGATGCAGACATGTACAATTTCCTATCCAATTATTTTTCCTATGGCCCAAGATGTTTAAGTCTTGGGCCTAAGAGTCCCCAAATGTGAAAATACCTATATGTAGCCATTTTTCACCCTCATATCATTCTAAACATTCCCTAGTACTCACCAAAACACTTAGCCAATGTTTCATCTCCTAAATTCAAGCCACAAACCCTCATCCAGATCTCAAGATTCTCCTTCAAGCTTTGAGTCTCCATCTCCAATCTTCATCAAGTTCATCTCCAAAGCTAAGGTATGTGGGTTTCTTTCATGGGTTCCTTTCACCCATGATGCTCAAGCTTTCTTTTTCTTAAAATTGTATCATTTAAAGTTTTTTACTCATGGGTCTTATCTATGTAGGAACCGGTGCACTGCTTGATCATCCTCCTCCTCCACGTGGCTAGTATGACTTCTATCAAACTTGTTGGTGATTCCTCTAGTCCGGGGACATTACATATGATCACTTGTTATTTATTAAGAATTTTCTCTCTTTTGATTACGTATTGACTATGAGGGTGAGGTTAGTTGCTTTGTCTTGGCCCCCACTCTTATCTTTATGTAGTAAAGGTGTTGATGGACATGTTTTATATTTATGCCATGAGCTTTGTCTCTATTGAATCTTGTTGTTCATTATATGAAAGTTTCCCCTTAGCCCATTTACCCTTACTTATAATGCTTTATTGGTATTTTATTGTTTTTGGAACCAAGGATGTGTAATGATAGTGATGACTGGCCCTAGACTTGGGTTGTGACAAACTTGGTATCCGAGTAGTAGGTTGTTAGATCCTCAGAGTCTAACACACCGCGTCCATTAGAGTCTTATTCATGATTGTGTTGTGCACCACAGCTCTAAGTAGGAGGCTATGAGACATTTTAGAAATTATTTCCCTTCTTTATATTATAAGTCGTGCTATAGAGTTGAAGTAAGCTTTCCTTCCTAATGATTATTCTTTGCTATCCTAGATCATACCTAATACTAGAGGAAGATGAGCCCGCACTCCCGAGGAGCAACCGGCCAAAAGGTTGGTTGGATTCACCAAGGCCAAGGGTCTTCTCATGCTCCTAATAGGTTTGCCAACAACTTTCCAAAGGCCCAAGGTGTGGGTGTTATGGTTCCTAATGATGTGTCTCAAAGACGTGGTAAGGGTCATAGAGGCCTATGCTTGAGGGACATTAATGCATGCTTTGGTTGTGGGGAAGTGGGTCACAAGAAGGTGGATTGCCCTCGAAGTCACAACAAAGGAAAGGAGGCTTATGGATAAGGTGCTAATGCAGCCCCATTGGGGAGAGGTGGCCAACAAGATGGTGCTGCAAGGCACAATCAATTTTATGCTTAGAATGGGAGGCAAGGGGTTGATGAGATGCCCGACATTATTACTGGTATGTTAAAAATCTTTGATTTTGATGCGTATGCATTGATTGATCTGGGTGCCACTCTCTCTTTTGTTACCTTCTTTGTTGCCAAAAAGTTCCATGTTAAGCCCAAATGTCGTATGAGTCATATGAGGTGTTTACTCCTATTGATGCATTTACTGTTGCTAGAAGAGTCTATAGGAGTTGTCCTATTTGCATCTTGCATAAAATCTTGCCTTGTGATCTTGTTGAGTTAGATATGGTTAATTTTGATGTTATTCTTGGGATGGATTGATTGCATACATACTATGTTTCTAGATTGTAGAACCCGTAGGATAAAGTTTCAATTCCCAAATAAACACGTCCTTGAGTGGGAAAGTCAAAATATGGTGATCAAGGGTAGATTCATCTCTTATATTAAAGCCTATAAGTTGATCTCTAAGGGGTGTCTTTACCATTTTATGAGGGTGAGGGATATGGAGTTTAAAGTCCTACCTATAGAGTCAGTTTTGATTGTAAATAAGTTTGTTGATGTCTTCCCAAATGACCTCCCCGATGCTCCTCCTAAAAGGGAAATAGACTTTGGTATAGACCTTCTCCCCGATACTCCACCCATTCCTATTCCCCCTTACCATATGGCCCCGGTGGAGTTGAAGGAACAATTGAAAGATTTATTAGAGAAGGGTTTTATTAGACCTAGTTAATCACCTTGGGCTGCCTCGGTGTTGCTTATGAAAAAGAAGGATGGGTCTCTTAGAATGTGTATTGACTACCGATAACTCAATAAGGTCACCATCAAAAATAGGTATCCTCTTCTAAGAATTGATGATTTGTTTGACCAATTGCAAGGGGCTAGCCACTTCTCTAAGATTGATCTTCGGTCTGTGTATCATCAAGTGAGGTGAGGGAGTGTGACATTCCAAAGATGGTTTTCTAGACTAGATATGGGAATTATGAATTTGTGGTTATGTCTTTTGGGTTGACCAATGTACCGGCAATCTTCATGGACCTTATGAATAGGATCTTTAAATCCTACCTTGATTCCTTTGTTGTGGTCTTCATTGATGATATTTTGATCTATTCACATAGTGAGGAGGAGCATATAGATCATTTGAGGGTTGTGTTGCAAATATTGAGGGAGGAGAGATTGTATGCTAAATATGAGAAGTGTGAATTTTGGTTGAAGTAGGTTTCTTTCTTAGGGCATGTGGTGTCGGGGGATGGTATTAAGGTGGATCCTAAGAAGACCGATGTGATTAGAAATTGGCCTAGACTATTGACCCTAGCGGATATTAGGAGTTTCTTAGGCCTAGTAGGTTACTATCGGAGGTCTGTGAATGGGTTCTCTTTTATTGCTTCTCGTATGATAAAATCGGCCCAAAAGAAGCTTAAGTTTGAATGGACCAATGAAAGTGAGAGAAGCTTCCAAACCTTGAAAGATAAGCTTGTGTCCGCTCCCACATTATCATTACTGGATGGGCTTAAGGGATTTTTTGTGTATTGTGATGCTTCTAGAGTTGGTTTAGGTTGTGTGCTTATGCAAAATGGTAAGGTGATAGCTATGCTTCTCGGCAACTCAAAGTTCATGACAAGAACTACCCTACTCTTGATCTTGAATTGGCCGCCATGCTGTTTGCATTAAAGATTTGCATCATTATTTGTATAGGGTGCACGTTGATGTGCTCACCAATCATAAGTGCCTCCAATATGTCTTCACTAAAAAAGATCTCAACTTGAGACAAACAAGGTGTCTAGAACTTCTTATGGACTATGATATGAGTGTGCATTACCACCCCGGTAAGGCAAATATGGTGGTGGATGCCTTGAGTAGAGTGCCTATGGGTAGCCTAGCTCATGTTGATGGTGGTGATAAGGAGATGGCTAGGGAGATGCATTGATTGGCTAGATTGGGGATTAGGTTGGAAGAGGTTGGTAATGATGGTGTTGTTGTTGATGGTTCTAGGTCTTCCTTGGTAGATGAGGTGATAGCTGATGATGGTCACGCTCTAATAAGAAAGCGGTCGCCATCAGTAATTAACCTAACCAAGGTTAAGGTCGAATTCACAAGGAATACAGGGCTTGACTATAAGATTTCACTACCAATCATTCCTAGTATCTATAAATACAATCTCTTAATGGGGAGGGGGGTTGTTGTGATTCAAAGACAACATAAAATAAACACTAATTAAATTTGGGAAAACACTCAATTTTTGGGACAACTTGGGAATTGTGTTCCCTATGGCTCGTTGACTCAATTATCCTAGGTAACATAACTATGATCGGTGAATCGCATGCAAGATGGTAACTTAGGTTCTTCCAGCCCTCTTGTGAAGGTGAAGGTCGAATTTCACCATGGCGCCTGGTCGATCACCATGGCATGCCAACTAACCGTTACTTATTGCCCTAGGCAACCTCCCCTTGGTCAAGTTTGGTCAATTAAATGGGAAAACATCAACCGAATCTTGTCATCTACTTTCCTTTTCCTATTCGTCACTACTTTGGTCGGGATCGTGATTGTAAGTAGGGTTTGGTGTTGGCCACCACCAAACAACATTAGTCATGAAGGGAAATAAACAATACATGCAAAACCCCAATTGTAGATATGCACAAAACCTAGGTCATCTCAAGTCAACTACCCATGGTTCCCACCACCCCAAGTTATGGGTGTTTAGCTACTCATGGCTAAGAGAAAATACACAAAAATTCACATAATAGAATAGTTGAGAGTTTCACCAATAACAATGAAGGATATAGCCACCACAAGTTTCAAACCTACAAGCTTGACTGATCCACAATGAGTACAAAGCAAGATTTGCAATCCCCAAAATGAGTTTCCCAAAGAGAACAATAATCTACTCTAACAATCTAAGAAGAGCTTCAAAATGTAATGGAGAAATGTCTACTGTTCGAACTTTCTTCAAAAACCTAACTTAAACTATTTATAGCATTTACAAAATAGCCCAAGGAATTATGCAGAAAAGACAGCTAGCATCTGATAAATTTCACAGGTACAACTCGTAGGTTAGCCTACGAGTCATAGTCGGGGTCTCGTATCAGGGTCTTGGCATCTTAGAATGAACTGGTATGACCCAAAGGTACAAGTCGTTACTCAAGCTACGACTCGTATGTTGGTCTCGTAGTCTTAGTCATCAATTTTTAGTCCAACAATTTGGCTCTCTGATTCTTATTACAAGTCCAACTATACGAGTCATAGTGTATCTTATGACGCATATGCTAGGCTCGTAGGGGTGCCTTCACATGGTAGATTTTTTATTTTTGGTCTTGGATTCCTGCTACGACACAGCTACGATTCATAGCGTGAGCTACGACTCGTAGGAGGGCTCGTATGGCCTATGCTTCAGCAAAATCTATAACTTTTCTTCAAAATCATGCCAACCTAACTTTTTTGCAAGATTATCACAAAAACACATCAAAACACTAAAAAGTGAATTTAAGAACTCACAAAACCTTTATTTTAGGCACCAAATGTGTTGTAATTTGAAAGCACATCAATAGTGAAACAAGATCTTGATTCCTCCTTGCTTGAATTGACGGCCTTGGTTAAAAAGGGCAAAGTGGAGGTTTTCTCCCAATGGGGAGACAGTGCCCTTAGGTACCAAAGTAGGTTGTGTGTGCCTTGTGTTGATGGTTTGAAAGAGAAAATCCTTGATGAGGCTCATAAATCTTCTTATTATATCCACCCCAGTTCTACCAAAATGTACAGAGACTTGAGAGATGTGTATTAGTGGGAGGCGTGAAGAGGGACATTGCTAAATTTGTTTCCAGTTGCCATAGTTATCAATAAGTCAAAGCCGAACATCAAAGGTCAAGTGGCCTAATCCAAGACATAAAGATTCCTACTTGGAAGTAGGAGGTGATTAATATGGATTTTGTGGTTGGGTTTCTCAAGACTAGAAAAGGTTTTTATTCCATTTGGGTTGTGGTTGATAGGATGACAAAATTGGCTCATTTTCTACCGGTTAAGAACACATATGGGGCTGAAGATTATGCAAGGTAATACACTCATGAATTGGTGAGCTTGCATAGGGTTCCCTTGTCCATTATATCAGATAGTGGTGCTCAATTTACTTCACACTTTTGAAGGTCCTTCCAAAGGTGTCTTGGTACTAAATTTAAGCTTTCTACGGCCCTTCACCCTCAAACAGATAGCCAAGCTAAAAGAACCATTCAAATACTTAAGGATATCCTTAGGGCTTGTGTATTGGAACTCAAGGGTAGTTGGGACGATCATCTTCCGTTGATTGAGTTTGCCTACAACAAAAGCTATCATTCTAGCATCGATATGGCTCCTTTTGTGACTCTCTGTGGGAGACGTTGTAGATCACCAATTGGTTGGTTTGAGGTTAGTGAGGTAGCTTTGTTAGGACTAAATCTGGTTATGGAGGCTCTTGAGAAGGTTAGGATGATTATAAAAAGGTTAAAGATGGCTCAAAGTTGCCAAAAGTCTTATGCCGATGTGAGGAGAAGGGATCTTGAATTCCAAGTTGGTGATTGGGTCTACCTAAAGGTTTCATCCATGAAGGGTGTGGTGCATTTTGTTAAGAAAGGCAAGTTAAGCCCAAGATATATGGGTCCTTATAGATTGATGAGAAGGGTTGGCAAGGTAGCTTATGAGTTGGAATTGCCTAGAGAAATGGATTTGGTTTATCTAGTGTTCCATGTGTCTATGTTGAGGAAATGTGTAGGTGATCTGAATGCCATTATGTCTCTTGATATTATGGGTGCTATTGAAGATAATTTGACATATGAAGAGGTTCCGGTTAAGATCTTAGATAGACAAGTGAAGAGGTTGAGAAACAAGGAAGTGGCTTTGGTTACGATCCTTTGGAGGAATCAACAAGTTCAGAGTGCAACTTGGGAGGCCGAAGTGGACATGCAAAAGAGATATCCTTACCTTTTCCACTCCACTCAAGCCTAAGGTATTTATCAAAATCCTTTATATGATCTCAGGTCTTAAGTTCAGCTACATGTCATTACATATGTTCATGTTTAAATTAACAAGTTCATGATGATTTTTCATTTATGATGTGAGTTTTGAAATGATGTTTAAATGCATTGTTGCATCTCTATGTGGGCTAAAAGTGTAATGTTTATCTCTCTCATATATGTTTCTTTGACATTCGGGGAAATGTTCCCAAGGGGGAGATATTGAAATGACCCCAAAAAGTGTTCAAAAATGTGCCTCAGATGTACCTGAAATCATAATTTTCGTATATGTCAAAATCTGTGTGAGACATCAAAAATCTGACTTCATATTCTTGTTCAGGGGGTCAAAATTAGGGGGAGAAGGGTCTAACCCTAATTGTAAAGCAAGCCATATAAAAATTCAAAATTCCCAAATGTCAATTTCCAGAGAGCTTTTCGCGCCCCTGGCGCGACGCGCCAAGGATGCGCAAATGAAGAAAAAGGATCTTTACGTCCTTTTTGCGATACGAATATGTACAATTTCCTGTCCAGTTATTTTTCCTGTGGTCCAATACTTTTAAATCTTGGGACTAAGTGTCCCCAAACGTGAAAATACTTATACTTAGCCATTTTTCACCCTCATATCATTCTAAACATTCCCCCGTACTCACCAAAATACTTAGCCAATATTTCATGTCTTAAATTCAAGTCTCAAACCCTCATCCGGATCTCAAGATTCTCCTTTGAGCTTCAAGTCTCCATCTCCAATCTTCATCAAGTTCATCGAGAAAACTAAGGTATGTGGGTTTCTTTCATGGGTTCCTTTCACCCATGATGCCCAAACTTCCTTTTTCTCAAAATTGCATAATTTAAAGTTGTTTCAATCTTGGGTCTTATCTATTATGAAAATCATGCCACACTATTTTTAGGCTTATGAAATTGTGATTGTTTTATCATGTTTTGAGCTATGAATCTAAGATCTTTTGAGTGATTTGATAATGGGTTTTGATGTTTATTGCTTGAGGGTGTTACCAAGTATCTACTGAAGCTTTTATATTAAATTTACTAGCATGATTTCACTCTTGAATTGCATGGTTTTACACTAGCAGTACACACCCTCTAAGTGTTTGATAAATT
>DF359082.1:54993-77571 GCA_000787875.1 Solanum virginianum
GTACACACCCTCTAAGTGTTTGATAAAATGTCGGATATGGTTTCTTGAGGGATTGAAGGTCTAATGCATGTCATACGAGATAAATAACTATATGATGATAATATGATGATGAGATGAATGTATATGTATAAATATGATATTCTCCTATATAGTGTTGGAATGTGACCATAGAAGGTTGCGTGCCAGGTAACCTTGTCAAGGGGTTAGTACCTTGATAACCTATTGGGGGTTTAGTACTCCAGCACCACGGGTGATAGGGTGAGATGATCCACTAACCTACCAGGGGGTTAGTACTCTGGCACCACAGGTGGTAGGGTGAGATGATCCACCAACCTACCGGGTGGTTAGTACTCCGGCACCATGGTTGGTATGGTGAGACGATTCACCAACCTATTGACGGGGTTAGTACCGAAATCACCAAGGCTGGTATAGTATGAAGATCCACCAATAGATAGTGGTCACTACTTACACATATGTTATGTTCTTTGTAAGCATGTTTTAAGCATTGATCATACATGTCATATTGTTGTATGTTACTCATTGCCTTTACTTATGCATTTTGATCATGTCACTTACCTCTTGTTGCATTGCATCCTATATACATAGTACATTCAAACATACTAACGTATACTCTATGCCTACATGATGTCACTATGTAGGAATCGGTGCACCGCTTGATCCTCCTCCTCCTCCACGTGGCTAGTACGACTTTGATCAAACTTGTTGATGATTCCTCCAATCCGAGGATGTTACATATGATCTCTTGTTATGTATTAAGACTTTTCTCTCTTTTGATCATATTTTGACTATGAGGGTGAGCCCGATTGCTTTGTCTTTGCCCCCGCTCATATCTTTATGTAGTAGAGGTGTTGTTAGACATGTTATGTATTTATGCCATGAGCTTTGTCTCTATTGACTCTTATTGTTCATTATATGGAAGTTTCCCCTTAGCCCTTTTACCCTTGTTTCTAATGCTTTATTGGTACTTTATTGCTTCTATAACCAAGGATGTGGAATCATATGTTAAGAGGTTTGCTTGGGGTCCCTTCGGGTTCCCCATGCACTGTGTTATGACTAGGCCCTAGGCTTGGGTCGTGACAGCTACCATACACCTATGTTGGCACATAGTTTAATGAAAGGGAGAGGACCCTTGGAGATAATGCTGACACCCCAAATCCATCGATGCTAAGTCAAAATATCCCACGAGAATACTTATACATATACATACTTTTAAAAGAGGCAATAGTCATTTCAAATCCTTTCAATGCACATTTAGGCTCAAAAGCCAAACATTCTTCATAATCATTTATACTTGCACTAAAAAGCCAAATCACAACTCAATCTATACTTTTCATGCATAGGAATAGCTCATTCACTTAACAATATGGTGCAAGCACCCAATATGCTCGAAGAGCCAATAATAATATATATTTATGTGATCACATTCTTGTCATAACCATAATTCTATCAAAATCATATACATAAAATGAATTGGGCTTAACCCTCTTCATAATTTTCATAAAATCTAATGCTCGTGAATACATATGCTACGAATGATATGTGAATAGCAATGGGTAACATTGATTCAATCTAAAATCAACAATATAATATGAAATTCTAGTAAATCTATAAGTAAAATCCATATTCAAATCATAATATTGATTATCTATGCTTAGATCAAACTTTAAAGGGACAGTGCATAATCAAATCTTCATAATACTTAACTTAACATATTAGAGCTTAAATCAATTTAAAATCAACAAATAAGCACAACTTATACTTCAACTAAATTTAATAAACAATAATCTTCCAAACTCCTACTTAAAATAAGCCAAATTTCATGAAATTCAGGTGAAAAGAGTTTGGGGTCTTCTTGGTTGAAAGGGACCAAGAATCAATCCCACATACCTTAGCTAATGGAGGAGATTCAAGGAGAGTTCAGTATAATTCTAAGTGTAGGAATGAATTTGAATAAGAGAAATAAAGTATATGTCATTTGAATTTCCTTATGTGGCATAGAAAGTCACAAAGGACACTTAGGATAAACCATAATTACAAAACCTCCATTAATGAAATGAGTAAAAAAATTGAAGTCGGGGGTCTCAAGGAGAAGTATAGGGCCCGTGATGATGTATACGGACCATATACTTGCTCCTTGATCCAATACTTAGAAAATTTCTCCTGCTGAAGGTCTAATATGGTAATCCCATACTTAGAAAATTTCAACATAGGCATCTATACGGTTGCTCTCATGGTCCGTACCAAGGTATACAGACTGTACACTCTACCGTACCACTTCACTTAGAAAAAATCCTTCACGATAAAGTTCCAAGATGGTAATCTAATACTTAGAAAAGTTTCTCTCCAGCACCTATACAGGGGACATCACGGAGCGTGAAGCGTCATATGGTCTATGAGATGGTCTGTGTGACATGCATTGGCTTCAAAACTATGGATTTTCAAGGCCAAGGCTACGACATGGTCCATCACACGGTCTGTGAAGCCTCATACGGCCCGTGTAAGGTCCATGTATGGTATTCCTTAGTCCCAAACTCCATGTTAAAGCCCACACACCTTACATAAGGCGAAGGGCCCCTTCAAAGAGGCTCCTCATGGTCTGTATAGCTTCACACAGACTGTGAAGGCTTCCATGAAGTGTCACCTTGGTCCAAAATTTTCCAGAACCAAAATTCCAAGCTCCATTAAGATCGTACAAAATCAAGATCCTTACAATAAGGAATACCGACCAAAACATAGATAGACGGAACCGAGAATGGTAGGTTTCCATTAAATAGAAAAGACTCCATACAAAAGCAACATAGAATGTAAAATCCTCAAAAGGCCAACATATATATAGTATCTGAAATACATAGAAAGAAGAAAATGGTCGAGAACCAAACTAAGGGTTCCCCATAAAAAAGTACTAGTCTTTAACACCGTAAAACTAGACACGAGCCAATAGAGGAGTACCTATCCCTACATGGTTAAATCATGCTGGAAAAATATACATTAATACTTTTGAATATACTAAGTATGTGAGATAGAATGGAATCATGAAATTATAATGCTATCATTCATAAGTAAAATATATACATATAAGGTATAAATAATACTTAACATAAGCCTAAGCATGAATAAGGTAAATCACTTAATATGAATGAAAGTAAGTGTACAAAAGATCACATGTTATGGAACCATATCATAGAGTCATAAACTTGTGGGAGTGAACCTTAACCGACTGTAATGACACACCAACTAGAGGACACACCAACTTCTGCTGCAACACTCTAATGCTAGCTATGTGGAGGATATCGAGGAGCATCGATCCCTATATGGTTGAATCATATAGGCGTAGAATTATATATTAGTACTTTGAAATGTACTGGTATTTAGGTATGCAATGCATGACATGGAAATAATGATAGGATGATTCAAGCTAAATCTCATGTTAAAATTATACATTTACAAGGGCATTTGTAAGTCGTAACTGAGCCAATATCATATGAACATACAAAGGCAACTTTAGAAAGAACTTAGTAGGATGCATGGATGAACATAGTCGTGAATAAGAAAATCATATAAACTAGGAGCATGCATATGGGAGATCATTTAAACATTTTACTTTAGCCATAGAACTTAAGATAATAAATATGAGAAATAAATTACTTACCCTTACCTAAATGCATGATGAGGCACATAGACTTAGTGAAAAAATATTTATTGTTATAAAAAATTAAAATATTAATATCTTTGGGTGAACAATATGTACTTTACATAAATGACTATTTTATTATGAAAGAAACATTAGTAATCATAATGGGGACCACCTTACATACTTAAGACATCGCCATATACCTTTAGGAGAAATTACCATTTGAACTTGTGAAATAATGAGTCATAGTAACTTTGAAATACCTTTGGACATAATATGAAGGAACCATCATAAATCATCATAGAAGGATACTTTGGGAATATGAGGAGAATATGAAAATATGTGAAAGCAACCTTTAACAGTCATAAACTATGTGAGCTAAACCATGAAGTCCTGATGTTCCCCCTACACCAAAAGAAAGGGGGAGATCACTTGCCAAGGTGACCTGCTGAGATGCCTAAGTGGATCCATTTTAAAGCTAAATACTAAGCAAGCCTCTACTAACGGGTGGTCGAGAAATTAACCTGTATTAGCGAGTGACTTTTATTCCCTACGGTGGCACGTAGTTATGGAAAAATAGGATTCTACTAATGGTCTCATGCCTCTTCTAACGGAGAACTTTCTAATTCATCCCAGGGTCCACTCGGTGCTAAGTAAAACTCTTATGGAATAACCATAAGCATGAATCATAGAGTTGATGAGTGCATAATATGCACTTATTTCTTACTCTTTTCGTATAAGTTTGTGGTGTTAATCTTATAATTTGAGACTAATTATGCTTTTAAAATGAGACCTTTACGCCTGTGATCTTAGAGATGTGACAAGAAGAGCAGTATAAATGCATGAACTTGGGAGCGAAGACAGATCATAAGGAGATAAAACTTCCACAAATGTAGAGAACAATAGAAGACTATTGCATCGACCAGCGTCGAGGCAGCTTTGGAAATTCACTATTTGTAGTCACATGTACTCCTAACCCTCATTCTTGATACATAAAGAATAGAGGGAGAGCACACGATACAGAGGAGAACATTCGTATATTTTTCAAGAAGAAGAAGAATACACCTTAGTGTAGATTTTAGTATAGGGTGAGGATTTAGAGAAAGTTTTCTACAAATTCTTGAGTAGACTTAAGAGTGTGGGCTTCACTTGTATTTATCTTTCACTTGCTCTTTTTTTCTTTGTTCTTGAATGCTAAATTTGTATATTTAACTAAAGTTTAGTAGTTGATTTATATGTGGGTCTTGATTATTTCTCTTGTTTTCATATTTTGTTGATGATTTATTTGCCAAATCAAGAGGGTTTCTCCCAAATTGCTCTAATTTCTTGAATTGATCTATATGTTCATGCCTATTTTCTTATATAAATTAGATTTGAGGTAGCTACTTGAATCTAGCTTGGTTTATCAATTATTACTCCAGCAAGTATAGTTGAGAGGGAAGATTACATTATAGTTGTGGGTTTATAAGTTGAGAGCCTCAAAATGGATTCAATGGCTAAGGTTTTGGGAGTTTTGCTTTGAGGTACTCAAGCCAAGTATGTCTTTGAGTGGCTCGTGTAAGAGGTTATAGTTGACTCTTGCAAAATATAACTTCCCTAGTCGGGATGATTACATACAACCTAGCCTACCAATAGGGTTTATTTGATGCTAAGTGTGAATGGATGATTGAGTTTTTATTGATTCCCATATCCCCTATCCTTGCTCCCTTGCTTGATAAATCCTTACCCAATTGTTTTTAGGAGTAGTTGTTAGCATAGTTTCTCCCCGACCCTCTGACCCCCCACCCACCCGACCCCCTATTTAGTTAGAAATCTTGCTTGGTATTCACCTATAAAGTCAAAATCAAGTAATCTTAGGTCCTTGCTCTACTCATTCGCTGACACATTGTTCCATGTGCGATTCAACCCTAACCTCTAAAGTTGGATAATATGTTGATGATTATTGCCCTACTTTCTTTGAGTAGCCGGGTTGATGACATCAGAAATGGCACTGTTGCCAGGGAACAATAGGCGTATTGAGTTGATTTAGGACTTGTAGTCTACTCTTTTTTATTTGACTAGTGAGTACTTCTTTTTGTTATCTTTGTTTTCTTTTTGTTGTATGGATATTTATGATGAATACTTTCTTGAGGAATCTAAGTCCTTTTTCTATCTCCTTCGAAGTATTGCACTTTGTGGTGAACAAAATGGTGTTGAGAAAGTGAATAGAGATGAGAGTGTTGTGAGTTCAGAATTGTTCACCGACTTGAATCTTATATTTGCCAAAGAAGGGGCCTAAAGGCACCAATTGCTCAACACGAGGGATGATCTCAGGAGCTTGCTTATTGCTAGAGGTTACGAGGTGGACCAGTTTGAATGAGAGATTAATGTTTTGGAGGTCGACTTGAAACTAAGTAATGAAGTGAGTGAAGCCTCCAACTCAAAGGTGGTCAACTATGAGTTGGAGCCCTAAAAAGAAGGAGAGAAGATTGATGTGGAAAAGATATGGAACCTATGGATTTTATCAAGTCCAATAATCATCTAAGAGGCTAAAATTAAGGAAATGATCCTAAAGTTGCAAGAGCAAGCCGTGAAAATCTTAAATGGTAAGTTTGATTCATTGGAAGTTGGGAGTGTTTCCTACTTGGAGGCCATAAGGTGTGAAGCTAAATTTGAAGAAGACTTCTTGACACTTCCATCTCTACCCATGGAACCTAAAAGGAAAGTTGATGACAAGTTGGGTAGACAATTTAAGTCCTCAAAGTGGAGAGACTGGTGGAAAATGTTGATGGTCTCTCATCACCCTCCTCATGAGCTCAAATGGAAAATCATCTTGTAGTTGAATTGGGGGGGGGATTCATTGCCTCAAAAGTGGAAACATAAATGGGTAGTGAATTAAATTTTGTCCATATTTTAATAAACTCTTGTATTTTAAACTTTTAGAATAGCTTCTTAATTTTTTTTTTGATTTTTGGCTAACCTTTAGAATTTTCAAGTCTTTAGTAGTGGGTTGACATAGGTTTTGAAGTATCAAGATGACTAGAGTTGAAGACGTGAGTGGACACAACATCAAAAATTGAAAAAAGATAAAAATGGGCATTTTGACCGCGGTCTATTGCATAAGGGTGGACCGCTTAATTGGGCTTGAGATCGCCCAAAATTGCAAAAAACTAGCCCAGTTCTGGCATTCAATCAACGTTTACGAAGGTGATCTGGTTTTGTGAACATGGAATGTATGGATTTGGTGATGCGACATGATCATGCTTAACTTCCTCAAAGGCAGTATGCTGTATAAGTGCCCAGAATAAAAAGACAAGGTATAGGTGACTTTTTCTGAAACATTCAGGAAAAGGAGATCATGAGCATGGAATAAAATTAAGTATGAGGTAAGCAATCCCTTTATACCTTTGAATCTCATATGTCTTCAAAGAATAACTCAACTTCTCCTATCTTCATCCTGTTTGGTCACTCATTCAAAGGTATGACCACATCACTCCATCTCTTTTCTTGTTCGTAATAGTTAGTATGTGCAACTAGGAAACTTCATGACATGGGTACGGTCTCCTTGCTTAATCTCTCATCTTATATTTATGAAGTTTGATGCCTTGATGATTTTATCTATTGATGCTCTCTAAGGTTCAATTTTCATTGTTGAATGCCCAACCTTTAGGTATTTTAGAAATAGATTTTAAATGCTAAGAAATAGAGTGGATTTTAATGCTAACTTGTTGTTTGTTGCTTTAGGTGGTAAGTGAATGTTGTTAGGGGTGGATTAAGGGGTGATGGTTGTCAAAATAAAGTTGAGAACGTATGTCTATCATGTGTTTGACAAAATGTCTCTATAAAATCAAAATATGATACTAGTGACTATTATTATCCATGAACGCGAGCATTGTACCATGATCGCACTGGTCTAGGAAACTTTTGGCCTTTTGCGGATGCAGATAATTTGTCATGAATGCGAAGCCTTGGCATACCTTGAACTCTGTGAATGCGCTAGAGTGACTGCAAACGCAAAATGCAATATGTCACCGATCACAAGTAGAAACAATTCACTGCTTGATCCAAACTATATTTAATTGATTCCCTTTCCTAAATCCATGACTTTTAACATAAATAAGATGCTCTTGTAATGTGATTTTGATGGTATGTCTAATTGGGTGAACACGGGTCTGAACAACACATACTTTGTAGAGCCCAAATCCTGCTAGAGGTGAGGAAGAAGACTAAAGCTCCAGGATTCAATATACTATGTCAAGGAGCTAATTGGATTTAATCGCACCACATCAATTGAACTCTATGTAAATGCCTTAGAAACCAACTATGGAGAGGAGATTTGAGGTAGAGTGCCAAGTGATCATATCAGGGAGTCCCTCGCCACTTTGTTTACTTTATGGTAGTACTGTGAGGTCATAGTACAGTTGTAGTTGGGGGTGCTCCTATGATTTGAATAAATTTTAATTGCTTATTTTAACCATGACATGCCTTTCATGAGCTTTAATATATTGTGTTTAGGTTTATCCATTTTGGTAGATTTGGTAGCTTCTTATTTTTCCTTTTATGGTGTGTATAATCAATGATTCCCGAGGATGGATGGAGTGATAATTTCTTAAGGGTAAATTGTCAATTAGGTGTGGGAGTGTGTGTATGTGTAGATTAAGGTCTTTGGTGAAGTTTGAGTAGCCATTGACTCTAGTTGGAGCTATACATTGGGATTGTGACTTGTCTGGTACTAGCATATTTAGTTAAGTGTTGTGGATTGTGAAACTATTTATCCCTCCAATTTTTGAAAGTTAAATGGTTTTGGGATGATTTTGAGACAACAGTTTCACTCTTTTTGTGACTCTTGTTAGATGGATATATTTGAAAAATGAGTCCTTTACACCTTACTTGAGAGTTATATTGATCCCTTCTTGTTTAATTTGCATGTCATGTGTGTTGTGAGTTTTTTCTTTTTTGTTTCTTATTTGTACTTGTGTCACCTAGAACATGCCTTGTTGGTCTTGAAATTTTGGTCTGATAGACATTGGTTGGGAAGATGATATTAGGCATTCTTTGGTTTGAATTGAGTCCACTTAGCTTAAATAGCCACCAAATGTATTGATTTTATCCCTAGTGTCCCTTTTGAGCCTAATCCTTTGTATTGGCAACCTTAATTACAAGCCTTGAAGCTTTTTGAAAAGATACCACTCTTTTAAACCTTTATCCCTTCTTGAGTTTTGCAAGTTTGTGACTATTGAGGCTATAAGCCTAAGTTAGGGGTGATGTAGGAGATAACAAATGGGTATCTACCACTCGGGGGCTTGTGAAAAGAAAAAGAAAAAAAGGAAAAATGAATGGAGGAATAAAAAGAAAAGAAAAAGAGTACTTTCAAAATGAACAAAAATGAAGAAAAAGTGCTTGAGTGAAAAGAACCCTCCAAAACGTAGAAAAATGGTTGTAAGTGGGGCACCTAAATGAAAAAGAAGGGTTAAATATGCATCGATGTGTGATGCGGAGAAAAAGAAAAAGTGGAAAAGTTGAAAAACAATAAATATTGTATATGGGACTTAAGGAGCGTTAGCCACTATTATCCAAATTGTAGCCAACTCTACCCTTGACCTACATTATAAGCCTAAAAGCCCTTTGAGATTCCAACCAAATGAAATTGAGCCAATGTTGATTGAAAATAAAGGCAAGCCTATGGTATGACATTTGTGTACACAAGATGTTCTTTTGTTGAGTATGAGTGTTTCAGTCCTTGTCCCTTATTCATGCACCCTCTCTCACCAAAAAAGCCATGTCTCAAACTTAGAGTAATATGATACATCCTCACTAAAAAGCCATATCTCAAACTTGTGTGTTTTGGGGACTTTTTTTTTGTAAGTACAAGAAAATTGACATAGATTTGTGATATAGATGCTTCTCTAAGTTTGAGCCAAGTGGAACTTGTTAGTTGACTAGGAGTTTGAGTCACTCCTTGAGAATTTATGTTGTCACTTGGTCATCCCTGGACGTGTGCTTTGAATTGTAAAAGATGCTTTTGAAATATGAAGGAGTTACTTGATAGGCATCCATATAATAGTGCTAATTGTTGGTACCAACCATTGTCATGATCATGATTTTACTGTTGTAAAAGTGAATTGGGATTGTGTGCGTAAATTGCTAGCTTACTGAGTAGGTTTTGTTTCGCTTGAGGACAAGCAAAGTCTTAAGTTGGGGATGCTGATGAGTGCATAACTTGCACTTATTTCTTACTCTTTTCTTATGATTTTGTGTTGTTAATCTTATAAGTTGAGACTAATTATGTTTGAATGGTGTATGTTACAGGTACATATGGGATAGATTTGGCTTTGCTAAGAAAAATTGAAGATTGGAGCTGAATTGGAGCCAAATAGAGCTGAAATGCACAAAATGGTACCCGACAGCACACACTCCGCAAATGCGGCGTTTAGTCCATGATTGTGGAGCTACAAAATGCAAAGAAGTGCAAACATATAAGACATAGGTGCAAAGGCAAAGCATAAGGAGAAATAACTTTCATGATCGCGAAATGTTGCAGCGACTAGTATCGGGGCAGCTCTGGAAATTCACCATTTTCAATCGCAAAATCACAACATACATGCACTCCTAATCTTCATTCTTGATACTTAGAGAATAGCGAGAGAACACACGATATAGAGGAGAAAATTCATACATTCTAGAAAAAGAAGAACATACCTTAGTGTAGATTTTAGTTTAGCGTGAGGATTTAAAGCAAGTTTTCTACAAATTCTTGAGTAGATTGAAGAGTGTGGGCTTCACTTGTATTTATCTTTCACTCACTCTTTCCTTGTTCTTGAATGCTAAATATGTAGATTTAAATGAAGCTTGGTAATTGATTTATTTGTGGGTCTTGATTACTCTTACTTTCATGCTTATTTGATGATTTATTTGAGAAATCAAGAGGGTTTCTCCTAAATTGCTCTAATTAATTAAATTTATTTATAGGTTCATGCCTATTTTCTTGTATAAATTAGATTTGAGATAGCTACTTGAATCTAGCTTAGTTTTTCAATTATTGCTCTAGCGAGTGTAGTTTAGGGGGAAGATTGCACGATAGTCATGGGTTTACAAGTTGAGAGCCTCAAAAGGGACTCAACGGCTAATGTTTTGGGAGTTTTTCTTTGATGTACTCAAGCCAAGCATGTCTTTGAGTGGCTCGCGTAAGAGGTCGTAGTTGGCTCTTTCAGAACATTATTTCCCTAGCTGGGGTGATTACAAGCAACCTAGCCTATCCGTAGGGTTTATTTGATGCTAAATGTGATGGATCGATTGAGTTTTTATTAATTCTCATATCCACTATCCTTGCTCCCTTGCTTGATCAATCCTTACCCAATTGTTTTTAGGAGTAGTTGTTAGCTTAATTTTCCCAATTTAGTTAGAAGTCCTGCTTGGTACTTGCCTATCGAGTCAAAATCTAGTAGTCTTAGGTTCTTTCTTTACTAATTCGCCGACACATTATACCCTGTAGGATTTGACCTCGACCTCTAAAGTTGGGTAATATGCTGATGATGACTACCCCTGCTTCCTTCGAGTAGCTGAGTTGCGCGATAGCAAGAGTCATTTAATATGGAGAGGTATTCTATGAACTCATCCCACAAGCATTTAGAACATTAATCATCATCACAAGGACAACTCTTAAATCTTGTCTATGCCTCTACTGAAGAGCTATCATTATCTCATAATCGTCGTTAGGTTAGAAAACTCATATCACAATCATTCATTCATTCTTGACTTGAATACCTTTCTAAGAGCATGCCATGTCATAGAATATCTCATTATTCAATGCATTAATATATGTAAATTAGTTTTAAGATCTTAAAACTTGAAGGAAATACGCATACTCTTATGTATCCATGACAACCAACCTATACTTGGAGTAACCCATAAACCAATTCACAAACCCATTACTTGAAATCAATATGATACATAGAGTCAATTTACACCAATTCATGAAATTAATGTGATTTAAACTTAATTCGTATTCAATAATAATAAAGGAAGTATGAATTTAAGTAAAATCAAGCAACCTCCATCAACTTCATCGCCCAAAATTTCATAAGTAAGCAAAAAACACAATTAGTCATGGAATCATGAAAATTACTAGCTATTCATGTATAACATAGTAGGATTCACCAATGTAAAAGATAATTTAAGAAACCCATACCAAAATCTTCATGAACCCAAATTGGCTTGTAAAGAAACCTCATGTAAATTCATAAATTCCAAGTGAAACAACTTAGTTTATAGTTTCTCATGCATATAGGTAGTAGAATCCATCAATTTAATACCAATTTTAGGAAACCCATCAAATATCTTTAAAACCCTAACTTTCATAATATAAGAATCGAAGACATAACATCCATCCTATGAAATAAAACATTATTTCATAATTATATAGGTTAACTAATATCAATAAATTCATAATATAAGTACTTGAAATCATAATATGAAAACCCATGAAGAATTATATACTTCAAATTAAAGAATGGAATAGAAAATAATTTGGGTCTCCATGGGTGAAAGGAACCCATGGATGAAACCCACATACCTTGGTAGATGAACAATGGAAGAACCTTGATTTGGAAAGAAGAACTTAAAACCCTAGGTTGATTTTATCTTAAACTTGAGGAAGAGAGAACTTGAGAGAAGGTGAAAATATTTTGGGTTTAATAATTTGATTGAGAGAGTTTTGAGTTTATTAGTATAGGTATGAGAGGATAAAAGGGTCAAAATATACCTTAGGATGCTGAAACATATATGGGGGAAATGACCTAAAATCCCCTACTTAAAACAAAAAAGAATGTTTGGATGGAACCTTCCAAGTAGGCCATCCACGACCCATCAACAACACAAACAGTCGTAGTGTTTGGTTGTATGTGCAGGCAGCCTGACAGTGCTTCACTAAAATAGAAATAACCTTTTGGTCTGAACATTGAATGAGGTGAAATCAGTGGCGTTGGAAAGATAATTCAAAGAGCTTTTATTTGGTAGGTTGTCCAGCATCTAATTCGTTGTGCGCTAAAATATACGACCATTTAAATTAGACACAGCTATAAACTTATGCTAGAACTTAGGCAACTAGAATAGTTTGCACTTGGCTTGATGGGAAGGGTCCTTGGAATTTCATGAGGGGTTACGGAGGGGCTAGCTAAGGCTCTTAAGGGCTTAAGGGGATAGAAAAGGTCAAAAATACTATTCATAAAAATTGGGCGAATCAATCCACGAAGGTCCGATTATGGGCCATAAATAAATGCATGATCTGTACTGCATGTCGTAAATCAAGATCCAAAAAACAATCCCAGCAAGCTCCAAAACCACAAACCCTTCTATGGTCCGTAAAGTTTACCACAGGTCGTAAAGCCCTTCGTAGATCCCTTCTGTACTTAACCAAAATTTCTAGCTTCCAGGACTCCATCTAGGACCTATTATTACGACCCCTAGACTCTTCTCATACTTTACTTCCAGAATTTGAATTTTTTCCCAAAGTAAAACTCCTAATCCACGAGGCCTTTGTACGGTCCGTGAACTAAACCACAACCTGTACTTAGGTCTTGTGCTTTCATTCCAGTGACCAAATTTTCAACTTTTGTCTTAGCCTCAACCTCAAACTTATGGGTCATTATAATATCCATCCCCCTCCCCCATCCCCCGGGGAACATACATTCATCCTCAAATGTAAATCAAGTTAGCACGATAAGAGGGAAATAAATATATAACATCCATCACAAATACAATGCACAAGTCAGATATCATTTTCATGCAAAATTTTAAATTATTAACATTAACATTAGTCAAAATACACACATAACATATTTTCATGATTGCACATAAGCATCTAATCAAAACCAACTTCATGAACATACATGTACAATGAATAATAAGTCAAGACTAAAATAAATGATGCATGAGGATAAACATTATGACTATCATTTTACAAAAACCTCTATACCTCCACTTGTACCCAAACATCAAATATAGTACCACCATTATCATTTTCAAAGAAACATATACATACTGGCTACCAGGCAATCCCTTCTCTTGTGTCCCAGCTCACCACACTAAAAGCAACCTTCATGTCCCATCAATAACTCCCCTAAATGCATTATACCACACTTTTCAGAAGTAGGATAGGAGTTTCTCTCCCTCCTGCTCTTAGACTCCCAAATCCTAGTAGATTGTGATCTACCCTCATCAAAATATGCCCTCTTTGACTTTCTTGCACCCCTTCTCATCTTTTCATCCTTAATTTGTTATATATAAGTCATAAATCTCAAAGTATCTATTTCCTTTACTAGCATAGTGGTCCGTCACTCTTAGACAAGCAAGTCAATTTACCCCGACATGAATTTGCTCATTCTAGCACGAGGGTCGGCAACCAATGATGAGGCATATTTGGAGAGTTGAGTGAACTTGAGGGAATACTCCCTCACACTCATATTCCCTTGCTTGAGGTTGATAAATTCTTAAATCTTGGGATCTCTCAACTCCAAGGGAAAGAAGCAACCTAGAAATGCATCCTTGAACTCTCCCCAAGAAATAGGACCCCAAACTTTATTTTGCTTCCTTTTCCATTGTGTATGCCATATATGAGCCACCCCTTTAAGTTGGAAAGCTGCCAACTCCGCCTTTTCCTCTAAAGTCACTCCCATAAATTGCCAACACTTTGTGTACTTCATCTACAAACTCTTGAGAATCTTCCTCAACCTTTGTCCAATGGAACTTAGGAGGGTTTATCCCAGCAAAGTCCCTCATTCTAGAGGATGGAGTGGGAGCAATCTAGACATTAGCAACTTGGTTAGCTTGATTGGTTACCACTTGTACCAACATAGTCATAGTGGTCCTAAACTCCACATCAGTCACTCCCTCATCTTAAGGGCATGAGGCATTCTTCATGGAGGCATTATCTAGAAAAGTGCAAAGAATGATCCATTAGATAAAGGAACCTTAGGACAACTCCAAAGCACGACATAGATCATAAAAAAGTGAGACAATTCCTAAATGCCTTACAGCATCCTACTCATAGATGTGGTGTGATTCACACCCATGAATAGGACTCTATTCGATGTGGTATGTTGGACTTTGAGGACCATTTTAAAACCTTGTGCTCTGAAAACAACTTTGTAAAGACCCAACCTAGGGGTCTAATCATCACACAGTGAATGAGATACCTGAAGGTAGCTTATCTAAGCCATCTTAATTATCTTAAGCATTCATAGGCAATGACATAAAGATAAGATAGAAAACTAAGTGAAAATAGGGATAAGGTTTATAAGTTCAAACCATAATGAATTAAAGAACTAGATACAATCACAGTATATGTTTCCAACAATACCTCTATCATAAACTTGGTGGGGGCTAAGACATGTTCAAGCTCACCCTCAAATATAATCATAACAAAAGAAATTATACAAATGAAAACTAAATTATCTTAATACATCAAACTAGAAATAACACTAGGATGTTATCCCTGAACTAGAGGACTCACCAACTTCCCCTGTGACACTCTGATGCTAGCCATGTGGAGGATATCAAGGAGCATCGGTCCCTATATGGCTAAATTATGTAGGCATAGAAGTATGTGTCAGTACTTTGAACGTACTGGTATATAGGTATACAATGCATGACATGGAAACAATGATAGGATGATTTATACTAAATCTCATGATAAAATCATACATTTACAAGGGCATTTGTAAGTCATAATCGAGTCAATATCATATAAATATACAAAGGCAACTTTAGAAAGAACTTAGTAAGATGCATAGATGAATACAGTCGTGAATAAAGAAATCATATAAACTTGAAACATGCATATGGGAGATCCTTTAAATATTTAACTTTAGCCATATAACATAAGATAATGTATATGATAAATAAAGAACTTACCCGTATTTGAATGCATGATAAGGTACATAAACTTAGTTTAGTAAGAAAACACATGTTGTTATGAATAATTAAAATATTAATATCCTTGGGTGAATGATACATCGGTTTACATAAAAGACTATTTTATTATGAAAGAAACATTAGTAATAATAATAGGGACAAACTTACATATTTGAAGACATAACCATATATCATTTGGAGAAAATACCATTTGAACTTGTGAAATAATAAGTAATAGAAACTTTAAAACACCCATGGACATAATATGAAGGATCTATCATAACTCATCATAGAAGGACACTATGGGAACATGAGGAGAATATGAACATATGTGAGAACAACCTTTAACTGACATAAACCATGTGAGCTAAATCATGGAGTCACAATATTTCCCCTAAACCCGCATAGAGGGGGAGATCACTTGCCAAGGTGACCTTCTAAGATGTCTAAGTGGACCCACTAAATTTAACTATTTGGAACACCCCAAAAATATGCCTAAAAAATGTTCATAGTCATAATTTTCTTATATCTCCAAATTCGTGCGTGATATCAAAAATTCCACATCATATTCATGATTAGGGGAAAAAATTGAGTAGGAAATAGGTATAACTTTGATTTTAGAGCAACCGTAGTGAAAAATTATTTTTCAAAAATTTGCTTATCCAGTGGCATTCCGCGACCAGACTGCGATGCGGACTAGGTGCGGATCAGTGTATTTTGTCCTTTGCGATTGCTCCATGACATAGACCTATCGTGAAGTAGTGTTAGTTTTTTCTCAATTTTTCATCTCGGCCTAAGGCATTGGGGCCTTGGCCCAATACCCATCCATGCGTAAAAATACCTATACTTAGTCATTTTTTAATTCGATATCATTCAAGAAACTGTCAAAATCCTCTCTAACACTGAGCCAGATATTTCATCCAAATTCAAATGTTCCAAGCTTAATTTCGGATCTCAAGAACTCTACTCAAGCTTCAAGTTCTCTTCAAGTCTACATCAAGAAAATCTCCAAATTTGAGGTATGTGGGTTTCAACCATTGGGTCCTTTCACCCATGGTACCCAACCTTCCTTTTTATGAAAATTGCATGCTTCCAAGTTGTGTTACTTATGGGTATTATTTATTATGAATTGTGATAACAAATTATGTTGGGGTTTTATGAAATGTTAATTTGAAACACATGACTACCTATTCCAAGCTTATGCTATGAGATGGTATGTATATTATGACAATGCACGTTTTGGGCTATGAAATTATGATCTATTATGAGATTTGATAATGGAATTCAAGGTATCTTACATGAGGGTTTTATCATGTGTTGGTGGGTTGATTTACATTAAGTTTTCTCATATTATTTCAGTCTTGAATTGCTTGATTTTGAACTAGCATTGCCCACTCGCCAAGTGTTTAAGAAAATATTTTGACAAGGATTTTTTAGCTATTGATGATCTATTGCATGGATTATGAATCTAGTGACTATATGATGACTAAGGGATTGTATGAATGTATTAAATTCATGAAAGTATCTATAGTGTTGCAAGTTGACTATACCTTGTTGGGGGGTGGCATGCCCAACCCCCTTGTTGAGAGGGTGTCAAGCCTCAATCTACTATGCATTTTAACGATATTGGCTTATGTCTTGTTGCATTGCATCCTATATACTTAGTACATTCAAATGTACTAATGCCTACTTTTTTCTAAATAATATCATCATGTAGGAACCAGAGCTTCTCATGATTATCCTCTATGTGGCTAGATTTGGCATCTTAAAGATAAGCGTTTGGTGAGTTTTTAAGTTTGGGGACACTAGCTGTGCTACTCTTTCTTATGTTATTTCTCTATGTTGATCTTTGACACTACGAGGGTGAGCCCGAAAAGTGTCTTGGCCCCTATCTAATCTATGTTTAGAGGTGTTGTTGGAACAATTGATGTATCTATGTTTTTAGCTTTGACTCTTTATGCTTTATAAATTTCAAGACTTCCTTTAGTCCCTTTATCCCTTGTTTATATTCTTGTTGTTGTTTACTTTGCTTCCGCGACCAATGATGTGCAATTGATATGCTAAGAGGCTTGTTTAGGTCCCTTTGGGTTCCCATTCACTGTGTCACATATAGGCCCTAGGTTGGATTATGACAAACTTGGTATCAGAGCACTAGCTTGTTGATGGTCCTCGAAATCTAACATACTGCATCGATTAGAGTTTTGTTTATGGCTGTGAAGTATACCATAACTATGAGCGAGAGGCTATGAGGCATTTTTAGAAAATGTTTCCCTTATTCATGATCTACGTCATGCTTTAGGAGTAAGGTAAGGCTTTTCCTCTAATGAATATTCTTTACTATTTTAGATCATGCATATTCTCAAAGGAAGAAGAGCCCATACTCCTAAGGAGAAACCGGCCCCTCCCACTTCTCAAGCTCCTCATGATGGGGGAATGGTCCATGAAGAGTTCTGGGATGCTATTACCATATTGGCCCATGTCATGACTAATCAAATTAACCAAGGGACCCAAGTCTCTCATGCTCATACTCCATGATGCCCAAGCTTCCTTTTTCTCAAATTTGCATGATTTAAAGTTGATTTACGAATGGGTCTTACTTATTATGAATTTCACTGCACTCTATGTTGGGCTTTATGAAATTGTGACTGTTTTACCATGTTTTGAGCTATGAATCTAAGATCTATTGTAAGATTTGATGAAGGGTTTTGATGTATATTACTTGAGGGTGTTGCTAAGGTGGAGAATTCGTTGATGAAGTGTATAAGGCGTTGTCCATTATAGGGGTTAACTCAGAGGAGAAAGTAGAGTTGGCAGCCTTCCAACTTAAGGATGTGGCCTAAATATGGTTCACTTAATGGAAGGTAGAGAAGGAGAATAGTGATGTTATCCCTTGGGAAGAATTCAAAGTGGCATTTCTTAACCAATTCATTCTTATTGAGCTTAAGAAGGCGAAAATGATGGAATTTATGATTCTGAAGCAAGGGTCTATGAGTGTGAGGGAGTATGCCCTCAAGTTCAACCAACTCTCTAAGTATGTCCCACACTTGGTTAGCAAGCTGGGTCTAGTATGAACAAATTTATGTCAGGTGTGTCTGACTTAGTGAATGAGGAGTGTTGTACTGCCATGTTGATAGGTGATATGGATTTGTCCTGCCTCATGACTTATCCTGAACAATTAGAGGGGGAAAAGTTGAGAAAGAGAAGAAGCGGTGAGGCCAAGAGGGCTTGGCTTGAAGGTGGATTCCAAAATTCCAAGGATTATTAATTTCCTCAAAGCCCTAAGTTCCAAGGCCAAGGGTCTTCCAATGCTTCTAATAGGAGATTAGCTAATAACAACCCTATATGCCAAAGGTTTGGTAGGAGCCACAATAGCCCATGTATGAGAAACTATAATGCTTGCTATGGTTGTAGTGAGGTGGGTCATAAGGTGATTGATTGTCCATGTGTACAAAACAAAGGTAGAGATGGTTGTTCAAAAGACAAAGGTGCAAATGTGGGTCCAAAGGGAAGAGGAGGCCAATAAGTGGGTACCCCAAGGAAATTAGGTTCTATGTTCTTCAAGGAAGACAAGGGATGAACGAGGTACTCGATGTTGTCACAAGTATGTAGAGATTTTTTATTTTGATATGTATGCTTTGATTGACTCGGCTGTCACTCTTTCTTTTATTACTCCTTTTGTTGCCAAAAAGCTTTATATTAGCCCCCAATTATTATGTGAAGCCTATGAAATGTCTACCCCCATTGGTGAGTCTATTATTGCTAAGAGAGTCGATAGAAATTATCATGTATTCATATTTCATAAAGCCTTGCCTTGTGATTTTGGTAACTTAGATATGGTGGATTTTGATGTCATTCTTGGGATGGATTGGTTGCATGCATATTATGTTTCTATTAATTCTAGAACCTGTAGGGTCAAATTCTAATTCACAAATGAACCATTCCTTGAGTGGGAAAGTTGTGACGTGGTGGTCAAGGGTAGATTCATTTCTCACATTAAATCCCAAAAGTTAATTTCTAAGGGGCGCCTCTATTATCTTGTGAGGGTTAGGTATGTTGAGCCCAAAGTCATTCCTATAGAGTTGGTTCTGGTGGTTAATGAGTTTCTTGATGTCTTTCTCGATGAGCTTCTTGATATTAATCTAGAAAGGAAAATAGATTTTATTATATACCTCCTTCCCAATACTCAATCTATTTCTATTCCCTCTTACCGTATGGCCCTGGTGGAGTTGAAGGAGTTGAAGGAGCAATTGAGGGATTTGTTGAAGAAAGGTTTTATAAGGCCTAGTAAGTTACCTTGGGGTGCACCAATGTTATTTGTGTAGAAGAAGGATGGTTCTCTTAGAATATGCATTGATTACCGGCAACTTAATAGAGTCACCATCCAGAATAAGTACCCTCTACCAAGGATTAATGACCTTTTTGATCAATTTCAAGGGTCAAGTCACTTCTCTAAGATTGATCTTCGATCTAGGTATCACCAAGTGAAAGTGAGAGAGTGTGACATTCCCAAGATGACCTTTTGGACTAGGTATGGGGACTTTGAGTTTATGGTTATGTCCTTTGGGTTGATTAATGCACCGTATATATTCATAAATCTTATGAATAGGGTCTTTAAACCCTACCTTGACTTATTTGTGATGGTTTTTATTGATGATATCTTGATCTATTCCCATAGTAAGGAGGAGCATGTGAATCACTTGAGGGTGGTATTGCAAATCTTGAGTGAGGAGAAGTTGTATGCTAAACATGAAAACTAAGAGTTTTGGTTAAAAAGAGGTTGCTTTTCTAGGGCATGTGGTGTCAGGTGATGGCATTAAGGTGGATCCTAAGAAGATGGAGGTGATTAGAAATTGGCCTAGACCTTTGACTCCATCAGACATTAGTAGCTTCTTGGGTTTGGCGGATTATTACCAGAGGTTTGTCAATGGATTATGTTCTATTGCTTCCCTTACGGCTAAGTTGACCCAAAAGAAGGCACAATTTGTGTGGACCGATGATTGTGAAAAGAGTTTCTAAACTTTGAAAGATAAGCTTGTCTCCGCTCCTATCTTCGCTCTACCAGAAGGGTTGGAAGGGTTTGTTATGTATTGTGATGCCTTGAGAACTGGTTTGGGGTTTGTATTGATGCAAATTGGTAAGGTGATAGCATATGCCTCTAGATAACTTAAGGTACATGAGAAGAATTATCCCACCCATGATCTTGAATTGGCGGCTGTGGTATTTGCTTTGAAAATTTGATGTCATTACTTGTATGGAGTTCATGTTGATGTGTTCACCGACCACAAAAGTCTCCAATATGTGTTCACCCAAAATGATCTTAACTTCAAACAAAGAAGGTGGTTAGAGCTTCTCAAAGATTATGATATGAGTGTGCATTATCACCCCGGCAAAGCTAATGTTGTGGCCAATGCTTTAAGTAGGATGTCTATGGGTAGCCTAGCTCATATTGATGATAGTGGCAAGGAGGTGGCTAGAGAGGTCCATCGGTTGGCTTGATTAGGGGTTAGGTTGGAAGAGATTAATAATGGTGGGTTAGTGGTTGTTGATGGTTCTAAGTCTTTCTTGATTAAGGAGGTAAAGGCAAAGGAAGATCTTGACCCCGCCTTATTAGAATTAAAGGCCTTGGTGAGAAAGGAAAAGGTGGAGGTTTTCTCCCAAGGGAGAGATGGGGCCCTCAGGTACCAAGCTAGATTGTATGTGCCTAGTGTTGATGACTTGAGAAAGAAGATTTTAGATGAGGCTCATAATTCTTCCTATTTTATTCACCCTAGTTCTACAAAGATGTATAGAGATTTGAGAGAGGTGTATTGGTGGGATGGTATAAAGAGAGACATTGCCAAGTTCATATTCGGATGTAACAATTTCCAATAAGTGAAGGCCGAACATCAAAGGTCGAGTGGTCCAGCCCAAGATATAGAGATTCCTACTTAGAAGTGGGAGAAAATCAACATGGATTTTGTGGTTGGGTTGCCTAATCCAAAGAGGCCTTGGTACAAAAGTAAAGCTTAGCACGGTCTTTCACCCTCAAATAGATGACCAAGATGAGAGAACTATCAAAACTCTTGATGATATGCTTAAAGCTTGTGTTTTAGAGTTTAAGGGTAGTTAGGATGATCATCTTTCACTCATTGAATTTGCTTACAACAACAGCTATTACTCAAGCATTGGTATGACTCTTTTTGAAGCTCTTTATGGTAGCATTATAAATCCCCAATTGGGTGGTTTGAAGTACGGGAAATGGCTTTGCTAGGTCCAGATTTGGTCATGAAGGCCTTGGAGAAGGTGTGGTTGATTAGAGAGAGATTGAAAACAGACCAACGGTATTAATTTAAGTTCCCCTATTGATTTCAAGTCTTAAGTTTTAGCCCTTATGTCATTTGCATGCATTCCTGTTTATGTTAACAAGATTATGGTAATTTTTGACACTTGTGTTGAGATTTTTAAAAATGGTGTTTAAGTACATTGTTGCATTCTTGTTGGGCTGAATTCTTCATGATTACTTCTCTTATGTATGTTTCTTTAACATTCGAGGATGAATGTTCCCAAGGGGGAGATATTGAAACGCCCTGAAAATGTGCCTCAAAAATGCCCATAACTGTAATTTCCATATATCTCAAAATCTATGCGTGATATCAAAAATTTGACTTCATATTCATGATCAGCAGGAAAATTTGAGTGGAAAATGGGTATAACCCCGATTTTAGAGCAACCATACCGAAAAATCATTTTTCAAAAATCTACTTATCTAGTGGCGATCCGCGACCAGACCATGACGTGGACTGGGTGCAGATCAGTGTATTTTGTCCTGCGCAATGGCTTTGCGATGCGAACCTGTCGTGGAGCAGTGTTAGTTTTTCCTCAATTTTTAATCTTGGCCTAAGGCATTGGGGCCTTGGCTTAATACCCACCCATGCGTAAAAACACCTATACTTAGCCATTTTTCCACTCTATATCATTCAAGACACTCTCCAAAACCCTCTCTTACGCTTAGTCAAATATTTCATGCAAATTCAAGTGTCCCAAGCTTAATTTCAGAT
>DF359081.1:8984-48809 GCA_000787875.1 Solanum virginianum
ATACTTTTGGAGATCCATTTGGCCCAAGTGAAATGAGTGAAACAGCTGCATCACCAGCTTAGTATGTGAGGCTAATATAGACTTAGTAAGTCGGTCAAAATCTCTTCAAAAAGAGACCTAAGCAGCTCCCACAATTCATACACTTTGAAGACCAAAAAAACAGAGAACAAACAAACAATTTACTCTCTACTTTGCTCTCAACGCTTTGCTGGTGTTCTAAGCCATTTTAAGAGACCTTAAGGCTTCTTTGGCAAGTTGCACATCCACGGGTTAATCCAGTTGAACTCAGGGTGTTGAAATTTTATATTGCTCAACTTTTCATCTTTTTTTTTATCTCCATTGATGATGCTATACTGCCAGCTGCTGAATTTTTTAGTTCGCTTTCATCAAGTTAGTGTGATGAAGTATTTGTTATTTCACAACCATGATACTCGGTGTTTTTATGGTATATGTTGTGAAAGTGTAGCTTTTCATTGGTGAGTGGTGAGGTAGATGCTGTGCTTAAAGCTACGTTAAAATGCAATACAATGAATTCCACCTTCAATGTGCCTTTAAAAAGTTAAATAGCACTAACAAGCCAAAAGGAAAAGCATATGACTAGGCCGTAAAATGACTCAGTACTTTTAAGTATTCTTCGTATTTTTGTAGAGTAGTCTATGTAAGTTTTTAATATGAGAAAACCGCTAGACCCTTTGCACGTGCTAATGCAATTTGTATGCTTAAGTAGAGATAACTAAGAGTATGCTTATGTACAATGGTGTATATATATTTGTTTCTAGCCAAGGGCCCTGGAACCTCTTTGATAAGTCTTCTTTTTTCATTCTACACTACAAAAGACATGCATGAAAGAAAACACAAGTGTGAGAATATCTAATTTGAAACTGACTATTGAGTCAAATCCTTCATACTTGTGCTGAAAAGTTACTTTACAACATGAGACATATCTAAAATCCATCAAAATAATTCTTTCCTTTTTGGAGAACTTTTTGAAAGTAAAAAATGGAAATGTTGTGAAACGGCACATATAATTCAAAAGAAAATGAATACTGCACCCAACATTCATGAGATTTCAGGTTAAATCCTAGCGGAGACAAACCATTGGTGTGATTTCTTTCCCATCTATTCTAGCCTTGATGGACAGAGTTACCTAGTAGCTATAATTGTTGCTGGTGGGGGTGATATATATATATATATTGTGGAATTAGTCGAGGTGCGTATAAGCTTAGCTCAGACACCATGATTTTCAAAAAGAAATATTTATCTTGCTTTTTCTCAGTTGTGCTGATTTTTTTATTCAAAATTCGTTTCGATTAGCTGTAATACTAGAAGAACTGGATCTGTTTACGTCACGTAGACCTTTTGTGCAAGAAGTACTTCCATTTGGAACAATATGTTCCGTTCGTGCCATCCGAGGGAAGAAGATATTTAAATTATATTTTGTGCACTATTTTAAACAACATAAGTAATCACCAAGCTGACTTTCCATGATGCAGATATGGAGAAAGCTTTCTTGAATAGTGAAGATGGGTGTGCACATTGTCAATACTGACAAACTGGCCTTCAATGGTGTTTGTTGATCATGCCAGTGAGAAACGAATTTGGTGGTTCTCGATGCCTTTGTTTTTGCGCTAACATTGTTCATGAGCTACACTTTCTTCTCATTTTCCTTTTTTCTTTTGTGGGCGCAAAGTTGTTATTTTAGTTTTTAAATCGGCTCCCTGTTTTCTCTGTGTTACCAACTTTCTGGAGTTGCTATATATGTTCATGGTTCTTGGTTGATTGCATTTGTCTTCTTAAGTTTGGTGTCCTTTTTTTTTTATTTGCACCGGGTGTCCGAGCCTCTTTGAGCCCCGACTAATCCCGGGGTGCACCTCTTTTCCCTTTTGGTTGCTTCATTCTCCTGGCTAAGGTGAATTGTAGGAAGTTGCTGTCCTACATGGTGTTTGAGTTTGCTGATTCTAGCCATGTTACTCCGGCTCACCAAAAAAAATTGTCACACCTAAAACAACAACATACCCAGGGAATCCTACAAAGTAGGGTTTAGGGAGGGCAGCATATGCAGATCTTACCACTGCCTCATGGATATAGAGAAGTTGGCTCCAAAGAAACAATGGATATAAAATACAGCTAAAATGAAGAGCAATCAATTCTACAAGAAAAAATAATAGAAGCATCAAAATAATGGAAGAACAGTAAGACAGTCATAATAGTAGGACTAATCCAATGACAAGCCTAAAAAAATTGTCACAAAGCAAGATAATAATTTACCTCTACTATCTTTCTACCGTAATACATAACCTCTCTCTTATTTCTAAGGTCATGTCCTGTGAATGACAAATTGAGAATTTTCACATTATAAAGTAGTCCACATAATAAAACCGGACTAATTCTAAATATTTTGTAAATATACTCACTACATATTTAGTATATATTTAGTGTATATATGTTATATATATGCTGATTATATATTTATAACATATTATACACGGAATATACACCATTGTAAATATAATCACTACATAGTATATATTTAGTGTATATGTTGATTATATAGTTATAGCGTATTATACACGAAATATACACTAACTATGACTAAAAAGGATATGTATAGGCGGCAAATATCCCAAGAAATTGTCACATGTTGAAGGTATGGTTTAAGGAGTCCAATTTAAAGGAATAAAGGCAATTGGATGTGTCAATTCCCATGCTTTAAAAAAGAAAATCTAAGCCTAAATCTACACTTTATTTTTGCTCTATCATATGATATGATATATCAACTTTTATACATTTAGGCAAAAGATAAGATATAATGATAAGAGATAAAGATAAAATATAACGATTATATATTGCCATATAACCTATTGAAGCGGTAAAGGATAATGATTATCCACTTATGGGCGTTTCAAATTACTTATCATGTTTAACTTTCCGAGAGCTGAATTATATGAATTTATTCTAAGATGTATTTTTTCAGCATATTTATATGAGAAGTACTATAACTTACTACTTTTTATATAGTTTGTGAATATCAAAATTTTAATTTTAAGATATTAAATTAACATAATCTAATTTAACTTAAAAGTTTAGTCAAATTGACTCATAAGTGAAACGTAACAACAGTTTTGGGATGAAGGGAGTAGTATCTTTAGTCACTAACATAATCCTATTTGTTTTCTGGTTGTTTAGTTTTTTTCTAGTGTAGATCACGTCATAAATTTTCTGTATATATATATAATTGAAAAATCATACTTTTTTTGTCCAATAATAGTTGTCCACTATTAATTTGGCATAAACATTAAAAAAAGTAAATAATACGAATAAATTTTATCAAATTATCCTTATTAAATATAAGACATCTAATTAGTAAAAAATAATACTAGTTAATTTGTGCATTACAAAATTTTCTTTGTGTCACCAACTTTCTGGAGCTGCTATATAAGATCTCATGTTCTGCTTCAATTGCATTGATTTGGAAAAATGCATTTTTGTCTTCTTGATTTTGGTGGTTGTTCACTTTTTCCTTTTGTTTGGGCACTGGGCCTATTGGAACTCTTAGCGAACTCGTCACAGACGGTTCTTTAAAGTTTATTAAGAAAAATGGGCTTGGAGCCCCGGCACCTCCAAAATCGGTGCCCTTGACAGCCCCAGATTCCGTTGGTATTTATCGAAATCGCTTGTTTCCTGTTCCTTAGCACATAAAATTCTACCAGGCATCCTCCGACGTCGCCAGACCACCTGAGACTCCTGGTGGACTCGTTACGAACCTACTTGTATAATTTATGGAGAAAGTTTGCCTCGAGCCCCCGACAGCCTCAGATTCCGTGGTCTATCACCCATGGAAAACTATCGAAATCGCCTGTTTGTTACTCAAGGCTCATAAAATCCTACCAGGCGTCCTCCGGCGCCGCCGGACCACCTTGTACTCTTGGCAGGCTTATTACGAACCAACTCATATAAATTTTCAGATAAGTAGGCTACAAGCCCCCGGCAACCCCAGATTTCATGGGCTAACACCTACAAAAAACTACCGAAATCGTCTATTTTCGGTTCCTTGGCCCATAAAATCTTACAAGGCGTCCTCTAGCGGCGCCGGACCACTTGGGACTCTTGATGGGCTTGTTACGGACCCATTCGTATAATTTTTTTAGAAAGTTTTCCCCGAGCCCCCAACAACCCCAAATTTCGTGGGCGAATACCCACGAAAAACTACTGAAATTGCTTGTTTTCTGTTCCTTGACCCATAAAATCCTACTAGGCGTTCTCTGACGATGCCGGGCCACCATGG
The DNA here is from genome assembly GCA_000787875.1 of Solanum virginianum. Classification (NCBI taxonomy): domain Eukaryota; kingdom Viridiplantae; phylum Streptophyta; class Magnoliopsida; order Solanales; family Solanaceae; genus Solanum; species Solanum virginianum. The sequence continues at coordinate 13,270 of DF359081.1, forward strand.
ACTTATAGCAGGCTCGTTACGGACCCACTCGTATAATTTTTCATGGGTGGGACTTTCAAGTGAACCCAATCATCAACAAAAGCACACATAACCTACCTTAGTACCTAAGGACACGATCTCCCCCTTGTGAGAAAACCTCCACTTTACCATTTTCCACTAAAGCATTCAACTCTAGCAAGGCGGGGCCTATGTCTTGCTCTATCTTGACCTCTTCAACCAAATTGGATTTGGAACTATTAAGCCACTACACTACCATTCTCAACTTCATCAAGAAAGTTTGCCTTGAGCCGCTGGCAGCCCCAGATTTCGTGGGTTAACACCTACGAAAAACTACCTAAATCGCCTATTTCCTATTTCTTGGCCCATAAAATCCTACCAGGAGTCCTTCGGCATTTTCGGGTTACCTAGGACTCTTGGCGGGCTCGTGACCATTCGTATAATTTTGTAAGAAAGTTGGCCTCGAGCCCCGACAACCCCAGATTTTATGGGCTAATACCCACGAAAAACTGCAGAAATCACCTGTTTCCTGCTCCTTGGCCCATAAAATCCTATCAGGCGTTCTTTGACTCCACAAGGCCACCTGAGACTCTTGGCAGACTTGTTACGAATACACTTATATAATTTTTCAAAAAAGTTTGCCCCGAGCCCTCGACAACCTTAGATTCTGTGGGTGTTGTTATCTATTTCTCGTTCCTCGGCCTATAAAATCTGACCAGACATCCTTCGGTGCCGACGGGCCACCTAGTACTCTTGATGGGTTCGTTACTAACCCACTCATATAATTTTTGGAAAAAGCTTGCTCGGAAGCCTCGACAACCTCAGATTCCATGGGCCAATACCTATAAAAAAACTATCAAAATTGATTGTTTCCTGTTTCTTGGCCTATGAAATCTTAGTAGGAGTTCTCGGGCATCGCCAGGCCGCCTGGGACTCTTGGCGTGCTCGTTACAGACCTGTTTGTATGATATTTCAAGAAAGTTGCGGTGGAGCGCCCAATCAAAAAATCCCTCTCAATTTTCATTAGCTGCCCTCTCGTGAGTGAAATTCACGAATATTCTTATTCTTCTCTATTCCCCGACGGTAAATTGACTGATGCTATACGGACGTTCTTAATCGCAACTGGGAAGGTGAGCTAACATCCACGAAAACCTGCTAAAATTGCATATTTCCTATTCTTTGGCCCATAAAATCCTACCAGGTGTCTTCCAGTGCCTTTGGTTCACCTGAGACTCTTGGTGGACTTGTTACAGACCCACTTGTATGAATTTTTGAGAAAGTTACGCCGGAGCCCCCGACAGCTCTTAATTCTGTGGGCTAACACCTACGAAAACTGTTGAAATCGTCTATTTCTTGTTCCTTGGCACATAAAATCCTACCAGGCATTCTCAGGCGTCGCCGAGCCACCTGAGACTCTTGGCAGGCTCCTTACGGACCCACTCATATAATTTTTTAAGAAAGTTGCGCCGGAGCCCCTAGCAGCACCAGATTCTGTGGACTAACACCAATGAAAAATTGCCAAAATCACTTGTTTTCTATTTCTTGACTCATAAAATCCTATTAGGCGACCTTTGGCATGCCTAGCCACCTAAGACTCTTGGCGGGCTTGTTACGGACCCACTTGTATGCTTTTTTGGAAAAGTTGCATCAGAACCCTCAGTAGCGCCATATTTCGTCGTGGGTGTACAGTAAAATCGCATGTTTCCTGTTCCTTGGCCCATAAAATCTTACCAATCATCCTTCGGCATAGTCAGGGCACCTGAGACTCTTGACGGGCTTATTACAGACCCACTTGTATAATTATTCAAGAGAGTTGGCGCCGAGCCCCCGACAACCCCAGATTCTATGGGCTAATATCAATGAAAAACTGTTGAAATAACTTGTTTTCCTTTTCTTGGCCCATAAAATCCTACCAGGCATCCTCCGGTGTCGCTGGGCCTGTTAGGACACTTGACTGGCTCGTTACGGACCCACTCGTATAATTTTTTGAGAAAGTTGCATCGAAGTCCACAACAACATCGGATTCCATGGGCTAACATCCACGAAAAAGTGCCTAAATCACCTGCTTTCTGTTCCTTGACCCATAAAATCTTACCAGTCATCCTTCGACGTCGCCGGGCCATCTGAGACTCTTGGCGGGCTGGTTACAGAGCCACTTTTATGATTTTTTGGGAAAGTTGCGCCGGAGCCCTCGGCAACGCCATATTCCATGGGCTAACACCCACGATAAACTGCCCAAATCGCTTGTTTCCAAATCCTTAGCCCATGAAATCCTAGTAGGCATCCTACGGCGTCGTCGGGCCACCTGAGACTCTTGGCTGGCTCGTTAAGTACCCACTCGCATGAATTTTTGGGAAGTTGCGCCGAAGTCCCTGGCTTCCGTGGTCTAACACACTTGAAAAACTACTGAAATCGCATATTTCATATTCCTTAGAACATAAAATTCTACTAGGCATCCTTTGGCGTCGTCGGGGCACCTGCGACTCTTGGCCGGTTCATTATGGACCCACTCGTATGATATTTCGAAAAAGTTAGGCTAGTGCCCACGGTAGCGCCAGATTTCGTGGGCTAACACCTTAAAAAACTGCCCAAATCGTTTGTTTCCTATTTCCTGGCCTATGAAATCCAACAGGCGTTCTACAGCGCCGCCGGGCCACTTGGGACTCTTGGCGGGCTTGTTATGGACCCACTTGTATAATTTTTCAGAAACGTTATGCCAGAGCCCTCGGCAATGCCAGATTCCGTGGGTTAACACCCCATAACACTGCATAAATCGCTTGTTTCCTGTTTGTAAGCCCATAAAATCCTACCAAGCATTCTCTGCCACCGTCGATCCACCTGAACTCTTGTCGGAGCGCACGGTAACATCAGGAAGCCTCGACAACCTCAGATTCCATGGGCCAATACCTATAAAAAAACTATCAAAATTGATTGTTTCCTGTTTCTTGGCCTATGAAATCTTAGTAGGAGTTCATTTGGTGGTCTAACACCCTCGAAAAATAGGCAAAATCGCCTGTTTCCTGTTCCTTGGTACATAAAATCTTACACCTGGGACTCTTGGCAAGTTCATTATGGACCCACTCGTATGATTTTTTGGGAAAGTTGTGCCGGAGCCCCCGACAGCACAAGATTCCATGGGCTAACCTCCTCGAAAAACTACCCAAATCACCTATTTCTTGTTTCTTGACCCATGAAATCCTACCAGGCATCCTCTGACGCTGCCGAGCCACTTGAGACTATTGGCGGGCTCGTTATGAATCCACTTGTATTATTTTATGAGAAAGTTGCGTCGGAGCCCCCGGTAGCGTGGGAGCCCGTGGACTAACACCTATGAATAACTACCCAAATTGCTTATTTTTTATTTTTTGGCCCATAAAATCCTACCAGTCGTCCTCTCGCATCGCCGGGCCACCTGGACTCTTGGTGGCTCGTTACGGAGGCACTCAAATGATTTTTTGGGAAAGTTACGTTAGAGCCCCTGCCAGCGCCAGATTCCATAGGCTAATATCTACGAAAAACTGTCCAAATTGCCCGTTTCCCGTTCCTTGGCCTAGAAAATCTGACCAGGCATCCTTCAGTGCCGCTTTGTCACCTGAAACTCTTGGCGGGGTCGTTATAGACCCACTCGAACTATTTTTTGTGAAAATTGTGCTGAAGCCCGAGGCAGTGCCACATTCTGTGGGCTAACACTCATGAAAAACTACTCAAATCGTCTGTTTCCGTTCCTTGGCCCGTATGTTTCCTGTTCCTTGGCCCATAAAATCTTACCAATCATCCTTCGGCATAGTCAGGGCACCTGAGACTCTTGACGGGCTTATTACAGACCCACTTGTATAATTATTCAAGAGAGTTGGCGCTAGGACTTTTGGTAGACTCGTTATGAACCCACTCGTATGAGTTTTCAAAATTATTACATCAGAACCCCGGCAGCGCCAAATTCGGTGGGCTAACACCTACGAGAAACTGTCTAAATCGCCTGTTTCTTGTTTCTTTGCCCATAAAATCCTACCATGCGTCCTTCAGCGTCGCTGGGCCACCAGGACACTTTGGGGTTTGTTACGAACCCACTCGTATGATGTTTGGAAAGTTGTGCCGGATCCCTTGGCAGCGCCACATTCCGTGGGCTAATACCCACGAAAAACTACCCAAATCGCCTGTTTCCTGTTCCTTGGCCTGTAAAATCCTATTAGGCGTCCTTCGGCACCACGATCCACCTAGGACTCTTGGCGGGCTTCTTACAGACCTACTCGTATGATTTTTTGGGAAAGTTGCATCGGAACCCTCGACAACACTATATTTCGTGGGTTAACACCTACAAAAAATTATCTAGATTGCCTGTTTTCTGTTCCTTGGCCCATAAATCCTACCAGGCATTGTTCGCCCCCATCGGGCCACCAGAGACTTTTGGCAGGCTCGTTACTGACCCACTAGTATGATTTTTTTGAGAAATTTGCATCAGAGCCCACGGCAGCACCAGATTCCATAGTCTAACATCCTTGAAAAACTGTCAAAATCGTCTGTTTCTTGTTCCTTGGCACATAAAATCTTACTAGGTGTCCTTTGGCGCCACTGGGGCTCCTGGGACTTTTGGCGGGTTCGCTATGGACCCACTCATATGATATTTCGAGAAAGTTGTGCTGGAGCCCATGGCAGCACCAGATTTCATGGGCTAACACCCTCGAAAAACTACCCAAATCGCCTGTTTCCTATTCCTTGGCCCATGAAATCTTACCGGGCATCCTCCGACACCGCCGAGCCACCTGGGACTCTTGGTGGGCTCGTTATGGACCCTCTCGTATAATTTTTTGAAAAATTTGCAATAGAGCCCTCGGCAGCGCCATATTTCGTGGTCTAACACCCCATAAAACTGCCAAAATCACTTTTTTCTTGTTCCTTGGCCTATAAAATCTTACCAATCGTCCTCCATCGTTGTCAAGCCACCTAAGACTCTTAACGGGCTCATTACAGACCCACTCGTATGATCTTTCAAAAATTTACGCTGGAGCCTACGACAACACCAGATTTTGTGGGCTAACACCCCTCGAAAGACTACCAAAATCGCTTATTTCTTGTTCCCTAGCATATAAAATCCTACCAAGCGTCCTCCGACACCGCCGGGCCACCTGGGACTCTTGGCAGGTTCATTACGGAACCACTCATATGATTTTTTGGGAAAGTTGCGCAGGAGCCCCCTGCAGTGCCAAATTTCGTGGGTTAACACTTTCGCAAAAACTGCCCAACTCGCCTGTTTTCTGTTCCTTGGCCCACGAAATCCTACCAGGCGTTCTCCGGTGCTGTCAGGCCACCTAGGACTATTGGCGGGCTCATTGCGAACCCACTTGTATTATTTTTTGAGAAAGTTGTGCCGGAGCATCCGGTAGCGCCAAATTCTGTGGGCTAACACCCACGAATAAATGTCCAAGTCGTCTGTTTTTGCTTCCTTGGACCATAAAATCCTACCAGGCATCCTCCTGCACCATCAGGCCATCTGGGACTCTTGGCGAGCTCGTTATGGACTCATTTGTATGATTTTTTTGAAAAAGTTGCCCTTAAGCCCCTGGCAGCGCCAGATTCCATGGGCTAACACCCATGAAAAACTACCCAAATTGCCCGTTTCCCGTTCCTTGACCCATTAAATTCTACCAGGTGTCCTTCGGTGCCGCTCGACCACCTGAGACTCTTGGCGGGCTCATAATAGACCCACTCGTACTATTTTTTGGGAAAGTTATGTCGGAGCCCGTGGTAGAGCAACATTTCGTGGGCTAACACGCACGAAAAACTATCCTAATTGCCTGTTTTATGTTCCTTAGACTATTAAATCCTACCAGGCGTCCTCTGGCGCCGTCAGGCCACCTGGGACTCTTGGCGGGCTCGTTAGGACCCACTAGTATGATTTTTTGAGAAATTTGCGCTGGAGCCCTTGGAAGCGCCAAATTCCATGGCTAACACCCGCGAAAACAGCCCAAATCGCCTGTTTCATGTTCTTTGCCCATAAAATCTTGCCAGACATCCTCCAGCGCGTCGGGCCACCTGGGACTCTTGGCGGGCTTATTACACACCCATTTGTATAATTTTTCTAGGAAATTTGCGCTGGAGTCCTCGACAATGCTAGATTTCATGGGCTAACACCCATAAAAAACTGCCCAACTCGTATGTTCCTTGGTCCATAAAATCCTACTAAGCGCCCTCCGGCACCCCTGAATGACCTGGGATTCTTGGCGGGCTCATTACGGACCAATTTGTATGATTTTTTGGGAAAGTTGCGCTAGAGCCCCCGACAGTGCCAGGTTCCGTGGGCTAACACCCACGAAAAATTGCTCAAATCACCTGATTCCTGTTCCTTAGCCCATAAAATCCTACCCGGCGTCCTGTAGTGCCGCCGGGCCATGTGGGACTCTTGGCGGACTCGTTACAGGCCTACTCCATATTTTTTTGGGAAAATTGCGCCGGAACCCCCGACAGCGCCAGATTCCTATTTTGGAGCCCATAAAATGCTCCCGGGCACCGTCTGACGCCACTAAGCCTACTAGGACTCTAGACGGGCTCATTATGGTTGGGTACGTGAAATTTTTCAAGAAAAGTGGGCCCAAAACCTCAACACCCCTAGAATTCGTGGGCTAAAACATACGAAAGACTGTCGAAATCTCTTGATTCCTGTTTCAAAACCCATAAAATGCTCCTAGGTGGCGTTCGATGCCATTGGGCCAATTGAACTCTTGGTAGGCTTGTTACACATTGGTTCGTGGAATTTTTCAAGAAAAATAAGCTCAAAGCCCTAGCACTCCAGAATCCGTAAGCTAACACCCATGAAAAATTATCGAAATCGTTTGATTCCTCTTTCGGAGCCCATAAAATACTCCCAGGACCCGTTCGACACCATCACTACTAGAACTCTTGGCGGGCTCGTTATGGACGGGTACATGAAATTTACATAATCTCGATTACTAACTGATGTCGAGTCTTGGGATGGGTTCCTGTGTATTATTTCTTTGGCATTTATTTGACAGCTTTTCTCTTATTATGGTTATCTTCCATAGGATTGTCCGTTGCCTATGGTTTCGAGCTACGGGTTAGGCTTACCTATTGATGAGATGTGGCAGGTGTCATCACTGCTTGAAGAGTTGGATCGTAACACATTCACAAACTATATAATATGGGGGCCATAATCGAAAAACAAGAATTAGGAGGCATGAATCCTCCTTTGATACCATGTAAAAAAAAATGAATCTTGGATCAAACTCAACCTCTAAAATCTAGCTGAAGTGGTGAAAATTATCCAAGTCATATTAAAGACACCACCCATTTTTTAAAAGACCAAAGTGTGACTCCACTTTTTAAATTTAATATTTGTACATAGTTAATATTTTTTTTTAATACAAATGTATTATTTGATAAAGAAACTACTATATAACTTATGTTGAATCTCTCTTTGTGACTAGTTGATAGACAAGTGGATCCACAGGTCCTACTTGCTTGCTTTGATACAAAATCAGAAAAAAGGCAATTTAAGATATTTAATAAAATATTTTCTTTTCTAACAAAGAAAGAAGCAAAGAAGAGAGTGAAAAGATGGTAATATTTATTTATTATAATATATATGAGCAAATTCTTTCTTCTCTCTTAGTAGATTTTTCACTCTGTTCTTGTTTTCATTTTTTTTTTTAAATTATTCTAACTAGGAAACAAATAAACTTGAATTCATTTTTTTTTGGGCCAATTTTTATATTTTGAAGCAAGCAAGCAACCAACCATCTTTATTAGAAAGTAATCTACACTTTCTGAAAATATTTTTTGAAATTCAAAAAGATATCAAACACCAAATGCAAAACACAAACATAATTGATATAAGATCATAAAGTCAACTTCTAAATTATTTATTTTTCATCGAATACCGATATTATAATTCGATTAAATTTATATATTCGTAAAAGAATACCACATTGAAAATACAACATTCTCTAATATAAACAACTTATATAAAATCTCTTTTCTCTTATCTCAAGAGGAAATTTTTCAAAACTAACTTTTTCTACCTCTTCTTGAACCCGAAGAATCATTTTGTAGCTGATTAGAGTTATGCAGTTATTAGTAATATAAAATTTAGTTATAAGTGAATTATGTATTGTTTATGCAGAAATTAGTTACTCGTGTATTAGTTATTTTATTTTCTATCTTGCATAAAATAATATATAAATTCATTGATAACTTATGCATATATTAAATTTCTATATTGACAGCCAAATGTCGTGTTAATTTTATACATAAATAACTTATTTTCTATCTATCTACCAAACATCGTATAAATTATATGAAAATCAATACATGAATAATTTATTTCTAATCCAGCTACCAAACAATCCCATAGGATTTAGTTGATATGAAAAATAAGAGATACAATTTAAAATATTAATTAATCTCAAAATTATTTATTATATTTTTATATTAAAATAATAAAATCAATTATTATCTTATATAAATCATGAAATAAATAATTAGATAACTAATCCCACTAAATATTTATGGTTTTGTTGGTGATGTATGTGATGATCAATTAATAGCTTTAAAAAAATATTTGACATGACATCTTTTTCACTCTTCAAAAGATTTGACGTTTCTTCATAATCCTACTCTTATTATATTGTACAACTCACAAATTCAACTTTATACTATAAAAAAAACGTACAGTGACATAGCCAAAACTTCTTTATTTTCGTAACATCGAGTTCTAGTCTTGAAAATGAAAGAAATTATTATTAGTAAGAAGCAAAAACCTTTTTAAAATGGATTTTCTATGGCATGAATTAATCAAGAAGTATAGGAGAAAACTTTCAAACCACAAATGGAATTTGTGAAGGGTAAAATATATGCAGATCTTATTACTATCTCATAGAGATAAAGAGACTATTTCCGAAAGAGCCTCGTCTCACAAATATCAAACCTCATAGGCAGAAGATACTAGATATGATAAAAAGAAAACAATACAAGATAATACAACTAAAGTGAAAAACAAATGATAGTATATAAATACAATTAAAGTAACAAATGTAAGATAGACAATGACAATACAAGATATAAAGACATGTCTGATCCTACTAACGTACTATATCATAAGGCCAGACAATCATCCTACCCCTACTAGCTGTTTAACCTTCTACGCTAATACGCAATTTCTACTCCTTTCTATCTAAGGTTACGTCCTCGGTGAGATAAAATTTCGCTAAATCTCGTCTAATCACCTTCCCCAATACTTTTTCAGTCGACCTCTACTCCTCCGCATAACTTCTAAATTCAATCTCTCGCACGTCCTAATAGGAACATCAACACTTCTTTGCTGTACATGTCCAAACCACCACAATCTCGTTTCTCTGATTTTATCTGTCACAGGGATCACCCCTAACTTCTCCTGGATGATCTTTTGATATAATAATATAACGAAGGAAATATAAAGTTATCGATATAATTTGAATTCTTTACCTTAAATATCTAATATTGATTTCATGAAATGAATGTGTTGCCTCCTAACATTATATTGAACAATACATAATTCATGAACTACCTTTAACATTGTGTTTGGCACAATATTCATTTTCTTTATATAAAATCTTATTAGTAAAATTTGAAAATCATAAAATAAACGAAAAAAATATTATTTTTGTAAGAATAAGAGAGATTATTTTCGATATATCTTTGATTCAAAAATATTTCAACCCTATGCATGCACATCCAACTATCGTTTAACTATCGTCGTCTTACATAACTTTAGGTAATGCACAACTATCATTGAATAATCGTCGTCTTATATGATTTTAGACAATATTCACCGGGATGGCTTAACATTTTTTAGTTTCAATAGTCCAACTACTTTATATATAATGACATTTCAACCTCCTCGTTAAAATTGAAAACCCTAACCCCTCAATTATTACTTCTGTTTCTAAATTATGATTCGCCGGTTTAGATTTCTGCTAACCGCTAACTCCTCCTCCACTTCGCCGGCGACGGAGGAGGCAGAGCCACCGTCAGCTGCGGCAGCAGAATCCGACTTCATTGTCATCCTTGCTGCTCTACTCTGTGCGGTAATCTGTGTCTCCGGACTCATCGTAGTAGCTCGTTGCACTTGGCTCCGCCGGGACAACATAAATAACTTATTTTCTATCTATCTACCAAACATCGTATAAATTATATGAAAATCAATACATGAATAATTTATTTCTAATCCACCGCCAGTGAAGAATAAAGGATTGAAGAAGAAAGTACTGAAGTCGTTGCCGAAATTCAAGTATGATCCGTCGACTGGCGAGCTGCCGTTCGCGGCGGAGTGTGCAATTTGTCTGGTGGAGTACGTAGAGGGAGATGAAATTAGAGTGCTGCCGAATTGTGGCCACCGGTTTCACCTCCAGTGTGTGGACACGTGGCTTTTGTCGAACTCGTCGTGTCCTTCCTGTCGTCGGATTCTCGTCGTTACTCGTGCTCGGTGCCGGAAGTGCGGTGAGGTTCCTGCAACCGGCGATTCCTCCGACGGAGGTTCTATTCTAACGCAGGTGTAGTCTAAAACTTCCAGTAGGTAAACGGAGTTAACATGAACAAGTCGCCGGCGGGAGTACCGTTGTAACTGTAAATTTTCCGGCGATGGAAACGGGCCCCGCAGCGCATGAGATTGATGAGATAAGGATGAGCATACTTTCCTTGTGATTATGATGGGAGTGTAGAAAGTGACAAAAAATGAAATTATGGCTGTTGGAAGGGACGAAGATATTTGGTTTTTTTTTTTAAAAAAAAACATTTTCATTTTTGTTTTTATGTAATTTTTTTTCATTTTGCATTTTGGTACAATGAAAAAGACTATAAAAAAATAATTAAATTAACACCGCATCGAGTCCGATTATCTCAAACTCTCGATTATTTTACAATGTAAGAATATTTACTTTTGAACAAGATACAAACTATCAGCTCACATGTATTGTTTATTTAGTTTGTCACTTTATCTGTAAGTGATCTTCAATGATTTTGTTATGTCAAATCTTAATAATTAAGTCAATATTCTAATTGATCTATAACAACTTAGCAGATCTATAACCTATAGTCGATAAGTTGAACCGATAAATTTCAAATTAAATCAAATCGATTGATTCACAGCCCTATTTGAGTGTATTCCTATAATAGTCACAAAGATGGGTAGGAGTAGGCATTGAGAAGTGAAATCAAAATTTAAAGTTTATGATTTTTCGATTTGCCACCAACTTCATAGTTCATTTTGATTATTTAGTTCACAATTAACCTATTCTAAGGAAGAGAAACAAAGCTATACAATCAATATTTGCTTCTCTAAAATTTTGCTTGCAAAAGGATTCAAATTTATAATATGTGATTAACTCAAACAACACGTTGCGTTGTTATCACTAAACCTAAGTCGAGGCTAATTGAGAGTTGTTGATCACTCAAAGCTGAGGATGCTTCTACATAGATGCAAGAGTCAAAATTTAAAGATTATAAATTTCAAATGATTATTGAATTCTAAACTAATAATATGTACAAATTCAATAAATTTCTTAAAATTAATATAAAATTTGAACTAAAGTTACTAGATTCGATCTAAATCCCACTGCTAGAAAAACAATGAGCCAAAAGAAAATGTAGATAGAGAAGAAACCGACTTATCATAAATATCACTTTATCAATTATTATTATAGGTTATATAAAGCACAAATTGGGTAGAAGGCAATTAAATATGAATACTCTAGATATGTTAATGTCAAGTTCATCAAACTTTGTGTAGGTGAGTGGTAACAATCAAGAAGCATAGTTCCCAATAACTCTCTAGATTGGAAGGACAATTACTCCACACAAATTAGGATAAAATTAGCCCATAAAAATATAATTCGCCCGACTCTTAAAATTCATCGGGTTATTAATCCATATACTATTAACAATAACACCAACATACCCAACGTAATCCCACAAGTAGGGTCTGGAGAGGGTAAAATATACGCAGACCTTATCACTACCTCATAGAAGTAAAGAGGTTGTTTCCTGGAACCCTCGTCTCAACCACCCATCAACAGAATAAACTAGATATGACAAAAAGCAAAAGAAAGGGAACAAACAAATATGATACAACCAACACATAAATACAAATAATGACAATACATATTGTAAAACACTACTACTAACCACATAACCCTACCAACCAATTAACCTACTACTTTAATTCGCGACCTCCACTTCTTCCTAGCTAGGGTCATGTCCTCGGTGAGATTAAGTTCCGTCATATCATGTCTAATCACCTCCCTCGGTACTTCTTCGGTCAAAATAATTAATCCATATACTATCAATTGGGATAATTGCAATACATGGCTATTCGATCAAAATAATTATCAAAAAAATAATTTTTTATTGTATAAGCATGTATAGTCACGTATATTTTATATATAGCCAAGTCATACTCAATTTTTTACGTATCATAATGTATATTTAATATATAACTTATGTACAAGTAATCTAGATTGTATACTCAGAGTATACTTTCTAAAACTTTTGGCAAGCTATATTATATAATCATGTATATTTTCTATAATTTGGCTATTTCTTATATAAATAGAACATGACTATATTTGTTGTAAATTAATTAGTTTATTATATAAATTTGAAATGATCCTTTATTAATTCAATCCATTTTGATTTGTCCAATCCAAAATATGTTTGATATGTAGCTTAAACTGACTCATGAAAAATCTTATCAAAAAATTTTAAAACATTTTTCTTTGATTTGAAATATATATGTTATATATGACCATAACAAAGACAAGATGATTTTACCTAAAAATTTAGCCTAGTAGTAAATGAACTAAGTTGAGAACCACGAGATTTCAGGTTTAAATCTCAGCAATGACCAAAAACACTGAGTAATTTCTTCTCATCAATACTAGTTGGTGCACGCAAGATGACCCTAGATACCACAACTAGAAAAAAGGGTTAGAAGATAAGATGGAAAAAGTGCAGAGGTTTCTCTGTAGAGGAACGGAATAGCAAATTATTCCTATAATTTTTCCTATAAAAATCTAGTAGCAAGATTTAATCGGAAATATCGATAAATTCTTGTGGAGTCCAAAATAAAAAAAATGAAATTAAAAAAAAATATCAACTGCTCTAGACCAGATTGGCCCATTCTGCCATAAGTACCTCCATATTTTGCTGTGTAGGATCCAAAAATGGGTTTGACTCGGTGATTGTAAAACTTCACTTTATCGATATTGATTCGCTGTAAAACTTCACTTTATTGATATTGATTCGCATATAAATTTTGGAACTATAGACTAGCTGAACCCTAGAGCCCCGAAGTCCCATAGTATCATAGAATTAGGGGTCAGATAACCCTGGGTTACTACAGAGTCGTCTGACTTACATAGTGTTCAATTGGAACGTGAAAACATGACTAAATTGGTCCTAGTTACTCTTTGGGGCAGAGTGAAAGATGGGGGATTCTCGAACACAGAAAAGAATCCAATGAATTCAAAGATACATATCAGTTCCACCCTAGGATCTTCTATATCTGGGTGAATAAGACCTGCACTAAGCTTCTTTTGATGGCTTACTCATCACTTCTAAACCTTCATCCACTAGTGGCAATTTGACAGCTTCCAAACCAGAAAACTGCTGCAGATAGCATGTATTTATCGCCACGTACATGATAAAAATGAGCGACGTGTCTCCCATTTATACTCCTGGTTTTTGTTTTGCCTCTACATGACAACCAAGAATCCACGGAAAAAACTTACCTACACTCGATGTTTTACACGAATGGTTTACCCGATTAGTGTGATGATGCCAATGTGTATCAACTATCATTTAGTGATAACAATGCATGCGAAGACACATGTTATGTACTCATGAATTGGTATAATTACCAGACATGGATGAGTTTTTCTGCAAAAACCAATGTATGGAATACTTTAGACAAGAAGCAGCATGGTACCTTGTTCTTGTAGCCTCAGAATATCGTGTTCCTCAAGGCCAAGCCTTATCTGCGAGGACTATTCTTGAAACGTGTCAAGCCATCGACACTATCTGAATTGAATAGTGGACTTGAATGTACCACCAGGATTTAGGGCAAATGGAAACAGCTTCTCGTAAAAACCAACCGCTCTGTTTGCTCTTGGGTGTGTCAACAAGAGAAGACACCTGAATTTCATAACATAACCAGAAGTTCAATAAATATAGCAACAGCTGACTCTCATAACATAATATACTACTCTTGCTAACATTACACAAGATCGCCTCTGGCGGGGAAATCTAAAGAACTTCTGTAGAAACCTGGACAAGATAAAATCAACTCTACCATCTCCAATCAACTGTTAAAACTTGCAAATACTGCTGCGTTTGGATCACAAACACACAATTAAACCCGTAAAATTTATAGCAGATATCTTTCATAAACATCTTGTCGACCCCCACTAGACATGAATGCACAATACGATTATCAGATTCCTTTAGTCTATGAACAGCTCTACAAGAAGTGAAACTGAGGCATTCCAGATCAGTGAACTTTATAGGGCTTCTCTTATCATTCCAATCCTCCTTCATCTCCACTGCTATCACCAAACATAGCAGCCATTTTCATTGCCAAATTTGCAGCCATTTCCCTCCTTTGGAAGTCTGGCATTAACCTTAAGCTGTCTCGGACATTCCCAATCTCGGACATTAACTGTTCCAAATTCTCAAAATCATATGTTGTTCCTTTATCATCCTCTGAATCACCATCAGCTGCACTAGCTCTGGGCAGTTCTTTTCTGTCACTTTCTCCTTCCAATGGGGGTGCAGATGTTGAGGGCTGCATTTCTCCTCTAATTAACTCAATTTCGCTCTTTCCATTGGGAACTAAATCCTCAGTTCGAGAGGTTGCAATGGGGGCATCTGCAGATACCCATCCTATATCTGTGTCATCCCAGGGCTCAGCCGAGCCAGCAGATAAGATTTCATATTCAAGTTCATAATCAGATTCTTCATCTGACAACTCTGAAAGGTGGAAATAAAAATATTACGTCAACTGAAAGAGCCTAAAAAATAATACAGAAATAGTATTGACCAGATATTGTATCACCTTGATGTTCAGGTAATGAAGGTTCAGTAATCTTATCACCAGACTTCAAGATCATTCCAGGCCACATATAAGCTGAAAGTGCCCCAAAGAGCCGTTCAGCACCCTGAGAATCACCATCCACAGAAAGACTTGTCATAAAAACATTTCTTATTTACTGAATTCTAAAAAATAACAGTTAAAAATAGTGTAAGAACACTCCCATTTCGGCTTAAGCATCATTGAAAAGACAAACTAGAACCAGCTCATGCATACAAGAAAAAGCATACACAAAAGTTATAAACCACAATTTGTTTCAAAATGGAGCAGGCATGCCACAATGTGGCATCAGGTCCCAAAGCTTTCCAGCAACTAATATCACGAGTCATACTAACGGCAGCATTTAGGGCCAGTGAGTGAACTATTGGGGGATAATTTAGGCATGTCACAATGTGGCATCAGGTCCCAAAGCTTTCCAGCAACTAATATCACGAGTCATACTAACGGCAGCATTTAGGGCCAGTGAGTGAACTATTGGGGCATAATTTAGGCATGTCACAATGTGGCATCAGGTCCCAAAGCTTTGCAGCAACTAATATCGCAACATGTATTGTATCATGAGTCACACTAACAACGGTATTTAGGGCCAGTGAGTGAACTATTGGCACATAATTTGTCACGTTTCAGATTTACTCCCATTTTGCATATACCATAGATTGCCAATATACAGATTAATACAAAGGCATATCCAGGGACATGTTTCTGTAAGTATCTTTCTACATACAGATTTAACAGCAACTGACAACCTTAGTGTGTCAAAAGACTCCATTTGGAACTAAAATACGAAAACCTACAATGGGTAGACAATGATTAATGCTGCCAGAAGCCTCATTAATGGTCGAACAGTAAAATAACTGGGAATAAAATAAATAAATTCTCTAAAGTGAACCATCAGACACTCCCCTTAGAATTATATGACCAAAAGGCGAAATAGACAACCAAAACCACCTCAATTCTCTTCCTTTCACTCTTTTTACTCGGTATTTAAGTGATGCATAAAGGATTCTATCGTCTAATAAAAAAAGAGGATATTGAATAGTCGTAAAAAAGGAGGATAGAAATGTCATGACAAAAACTAAGACATACACTTGTCAAATTCAGCATTTGATGCACAGGCTTCAACATATTCTACGCTGTGTTCGAGGCACCAATCCAAGTAGGACCTCTTAATATCCAATGATGAATCACCATCCCCTAATAGGTTGCTTCCCTCTGTTTCAGAAATTCCAGAATCCAATTCTGTATAGGGGCTACCAGAGGAGTCTGCACTTTTCAATAGGTGCCGTCTGTATTCAACATGAGCCGAATGACCAGGAAGAAGGTCCACCTTGTTGCCAATGCATAACAGAATCTCAAATTTAAGGATGTCAGTGCGGGAGACAAAATCTTTAAGGGCAACAAAAGATGAGAGCTGCAGATGATAGCAGAAGAGAAGTCATCAGATTTCTGAAGTAGAGTCTATAATCTTGTGGATCAGAAAAGCTTTTATAAAGTAGGAAAGGAAATAAATAGGGAAAGAGGGTCAGGCTTACATCACTAACGTCAAAGACCATCACCAACGCAACAACCTGATCATATGCTCGCAGAGCTCCAACAGAGAAGTCCTCATGAAGATGGACCATCCAAACAGAAGCATCAGCATTATAATACTTGGTATTGATTGTCCACCTGGTCAAGAACTCAATGATGCATGATCATAAGATAGAAAGGGAGTTCTAGATACTAGAGCATTTTTTGTGACAATATAGCTAATGTAAGAGGAGGGTATACTTTGTCAACTTACGGATAGGATAAGATGTTAGAAGACGACTCGAAGGCATCTTCAGAATCGACAGAAAGTAGTCCTGCATACCAAAAAATTGAAGTTTATCAGGCTATGTAAAGTATCAATTCACATCCATGAATTAGGTCATTAACCCATTATACTTTATTTGAAACATAATACAGATACAGCAGACTTGGTCAATGTAGCCGAGCCAAATAACAGCATTATTGATGCAATACTTGATGAATGCCAAAATTCCTCAGTATTCACAATCAAGAAAGACATGAGACACTAAATTAGGATTTACACATGATCCATTTTAATTCACATGGTGTCGAGATAAATCAAAAGAACTAAAGAAAAATAGTTCCAGGAAAACCCACAGGAACTTGACCAAAAAAACTGTACAAAGTAGACTCTACTAACAGGACTAATTATCAAAACAAATGTAACATGTTTCTTTGATGAAGGTAGAGGCACCTGGTATCTGTTGTTTCGAGAATACAATTCAAATAAAACTCAGATAACTTATTAAAGAGAAACACGCTATTAGATCTGAAGTCTCCAACAAATTATATGGGAACTTGGAAAGAACCTTCTCCGAGGAGCAAATTTGTCGGACCTCAAACATGTCTTGTATGATAAAGACAAAAAGTCGGAAATGTTTCATTTCCTTTTTTCCTTTCTGTCGACCCAGGCCAAGGAGTGATGGGAGAATGGAGACTTACAGTTGATTGTGATAATGTTTCATTAAATGTCAGGATTACAACTGATTATTATCTAGATATCTAAAAAGATTCGTGTATACCAGGATTTGTTCAACTACAGCTGCTAACTCTAAAATGTTTTATTCATTCTCCTAATTCACATACATATATTACATGGCCTCCAGTGTGCGTTTTATGTACACATCTGACACTGGTATTATAAATTATTAGCAGAACTTAGTATTATTCAAGAATTTATGCCAAGAGAGTGTTTGGCTAAGCTTATAAGTTGGTCAAACTAGCTTATAAGCTTTTTTTACCTTATCTACATGTTTGGTAGACATCAAAAGTATTTATAAGCCTAAAGCCATAAGTTGGCCACAGTCTAACCCATGATTTTCTAGCTTATAAAAACTTTTGATTTGACCAAATCTTTTATGACTTGATCAAAACCTTTTTGCAATCTCCAAAATACTCTTTCTAAAACATAAATTATAACTCTCTCTCTATTTTGTTTCTACCATTCGTCCATGTTATGCAAAGATACTATTAGATTTTGTTTTTTAAATAGCTTTAAGGATATCTCAGCCATTTTGACACAAAGGTGCTTATTAACACCTTTTTGCTAAACACACTAACGGCTTCTCATCAACTTCAACACCTCTTTATAAACACAAGACCTGATTATTTGTAAAATCAGTTTCAGGAAAAAAAGTATTTTCAGCAATTGATGCTCATCAGCTAACCCAAACAAGCTCCAAATCTTTCTTAGCAATTTCACATAACATGTAGCATTCAAGAATATTGTTCTTCTACTCGTGGATCAATATTTCACCTTTTGATTAATATCTCTCAAATATTTTCATCCAAAAAGTAGTAGAAATAGTTCCATTTTCGAAGAAATATAAGCACTATACATAAGCTAAGTAATTCTTGAAAGACTTAAATTAAATAGTTGTAATGAATAAGTTCATGAATTTAGAAAATCGAGATGTATTTGCCAAACCAAGAACATATTTAGTAAATGAAGCCAGATGTAATTCAACCCAGAAGATCAAGAGCTTCTGCATTTCCCTTTATTTTTGATATAAAGAAGGGTTAGTTGATGATGTTAAATCATTACTAGATTGTATAGCCTCTTTTGTTAGAGTTTGTATCTAGATATGACATATATAACATGTTACCAAACAACAACAACAACAACATACCCAGTGAAATCCCACAAGTGGGGTCTGGCGAGGGTAGAATGTACGCAGACTTTACCACTACCTCATAGAAGTAGAGAGGCTGTTTCCTGGGAACCCTCATCGCAAAACCCAAACCCATGACTAGATAACCACCTAATCCTACCAACCAATTAGCCTACTACTCTAATTTGCGACCTCCACTTCTTTCTATCTAAGGTCATGTCCTCACTGAGATCAAGTTCCGCCATATCATGTCTGATCACCTCCCCCCAGTACTTCTTTGGTCTACCTCTACCCCTCCAAATATAACATGTTACCAATTTCAAAAAAATATTTAGTAAATGAAACTTACAGATCTTTTCAAATTCATTCACTTCGGAAGACAAAGAGTCTTTTATCAAATACAATGTTTCAATTTCATTGAAACACTTATTCCAACAACTCAAAATAAAACAACCCTCTGTTACCTTCAAATTGGTTGGTATTCAGCTTCTATTTAGCACCTCTTACCCCCTCAACCTTATGGACAGACAGAAAGGTTCAACAAATGCACTCAAACTTACTTGATCACGTGCATGACTTATAATAGGCCTACTCAGTGGAAAAAGTAGCTCAGTTAGGCTGAATGGTGGTATAATACCAACTACCTTGCAGCCTCAGGACATGAGTACTCTATTTGAAGCGCTGTAGGTTTACCCTCCTCCTCAGTTATCTGTTAGACCTGATCTTGATTCTACAATCCAACCAGCTGAAGATTGGACAGACGCAACAGCTACTTAGGTCTTAGGGTCAGGAGAGAATGAAATACTATGCTGATAATAACAGGTAGAGAGAATTCCAAGTTGGAGATCTAGTTTTCTCAAACTACAACTACACGGACGTCAAGGACAGTCATAACTCAGTAACAAATTTCGTGGTCCCTAGAAGGTGTTCGAAAGGATCAAAGATTGACTACAAGCTGGAAGTACTAGCTAATTCCAAGAACGCATCCAACATTTCATGTATCCTTATTTGAAGAAGGTGGTCAATTGAGTTGGAGAAGATTCCAGCTCTTAGTTAAGCCATTAACTATATTAACGAAACAGCTAGTTAAGAGGTGCAATGCTGCTGCTGCTGTGAACATCTTGGTACAATGATCTAACTTGCCTCCGAGTAAGGCTACATGGTAAGATTTTGATCATGCCATAACTACATTTCCAGAAATGTGTATGATCCAGATTAAGAGCTAATGGAGGGCTAAGATCCAAACATGGTTAATACATAACCAATGGATTCTAAGAAGAAACTAATGAAATTGGTGTTTCCTTCTTCGCGTGTTCCTTCCTTCTTCTCCTCCTCTCTTCTATTCTCTCAATCCTTCTTTCTTCTATTTTGCAGGTTATGAGGTCGACAATAGTGGTTTCTATTCTGCAGTAATTACTTTGTCATTATCTCCTTCCAATTTTAATTTTGATTTGATAAGGTGATAGACACCCTAAAAAATTATCCCAATTTTCATTTCCTTAGACTGTTACAAGAAATTTGAACTTGACCCAAATGGTTACTACCCCAATTAAACATAAAATACAACAGGATTCATATAAAATTCTCCCAATCTCTATTTACTTGGACAGTTAAACAAAGTAGAACTCAACCCAAATTTGGTTTACCCCAATCAAACACAAATACAACAGGCCCCACTAGTGGGATTACACTTGGTATATTGTTGTTGTTGTTGTACAACAGAATTGTTATATATATTACAAATTTATGCACCAAGTGACGTCTCAATGCCAAATTAGTTGGGTCACCCACATGAATCGTCAGAATCCATCCCATTTATTCTGATTTGCATTTCATTCTATACAGCTAATAGCAGCAAAGGAAACATGGGGTTATCATTTTTTCCTTCCAATTACCAATTTCCATTTCCTTATACTGTTCAACAAAGTTGAACTCGACCCAAATTTGGATTACCCCAAATTCATACAAATTTATGCATCAATCGACGTCTCAATGCCAAATTAGTTGGACCACCCACATGAATCATCAGTATCCATTCCGCTTATACTGAGCTGCATTTCATTCTATACAACTACTAGAAGCAAAGGAAATATGGGGTTATTATTTTCCCCTACTAAATAATTCCCAGTTTCCATTTCCTTAAGACTATTACACAACAAAATTGAGCTCGACCCAGATTGGAACTACTCCAATTGAACACAAATACAACATGACCCATATGAAATTGTCCCAATTAAACACAAATACAGCAGGATTCGTATAAAATTATCCCAATTTCCATTTCCTTAGGCTATTAAACAAAGTTTAACTCGACCCAAATTGGGATTACCCCAATCAAACACAAGTACACCAGGAGAAAAAAGAGATCTATATGAATCAGTATAATAAAGAGAGGAGATAGAACTTACGGGAGAGAAGGGTACGTTTGCCGACGTTGGGAGATCCAAGAATGAGAATTCCTGGCTTCTTCTCTAGCGATTTGTGTTAAAAGTTGGAGAATCCTGCTGTTCATCCATTTGCTTCCCTCCTTCGCTACTATAATCCATCCTAAATCTATATAATGTAATATGACAGTATTTTGATACGAAAGAGTTTGATATATTTTAAGTCATCAATTTGTCTATGTATTGATGCTCGAGAATATTTGCAAAAAAAAATTCAAAACTTTAGTCAAAAGTATCAGATGAAAATAACTTATCATGCATTCAAGTGCTAAATTAGAATATGTTGTAATTGAAACATCTGGATAGAATATGTGATTACTTTAACTTACTAGTGATATCAGATAGAAGATAAGTAGAAAGTCGAGTGTCGTCGCACTATACTTATAGAAGTGGCAAAGTGCCTCTTCTATAAGTTTATTATTAGATGTTGTGCATTTGTTTTGTTTCATGTTAACCTTGCTTTGACTTTTCTTTCTTTTCTTCTTTTTAATCAAGAATACATTAAAAATAACTTCATACCCCGCAAAAACAGATAGAGATAAAATTTGCATACATTAAACAGACAGACAGAGATAAAATCTCCGTACATTCTTAACCCAACTTCAACTTTCAACTTCAAATAGTCATTTTTCCAACTTTAACCAAATATTGTGCAAACCTCCTACTTAGATTATGATGAAAGGAGAATAAGCAAGTGTATCAACAAAATAACATAAGATGGTGCTGATGATAAAACTGATATCCAAATCTTGAAACTCATAATGAAATGAATTCATGACCAAAATCTTGTCAACTGATTTTGGATTGCCTAGCATGGATTGCCTCGAATAACGAAAATACATCTGGATGCATTGTATAGACCTCATATTCAAGGAAAGAAAATTGTAAGTTTCAAATATCTAGTGTAGTTATTCTTTTGCAGGTTTCTTAGCTCCAACGGCGAAGAATTCTGTAATGACTTCAAGGGGCATGCCTTTTGTTTCAGGAACCTTCAAGAAAACGAATACCCAAGCCACGGCACAGACAACAGCATAGATAGCAAAGACGCCTCCAAGTCCAATGGAGGAAAGCATAACGGGGAGTGAGTAGGTGACAATGATGTCTCCGATCCAAAAAGTAAGAGCACATATAGCAATGCAGATTCCACGAACGCTGGTGGGAAATATCTCAGAGCAGAGGATATTTGGGATAGGACCAAAGCCCATAACAAAGGTGCAGAAGTATACCACAACACTAATGGTGGAGATCACAGCATGCATGACCTCACCCATGTTAATAACATTGCCAAGGACTAGTACAACAAGTGACGTCAACAAGACGGGCAAAGTAGCCAGCAAAAGCCACCTGGAGAAGAAACAGACAGTAAAACTTATCTTAGACAGAAAGTCGAAAAAGTTGAAAAATGCATGCTTCTAAAAGATTTGGATACTTTCATATATGCAGTTCACTCAACTTCAACATTGGCAAAGTCCAAGAAATAATTGAACAGAAGCAGTGATCAATAAGTTTATCGTGAAGTGTCCCTAACTTAACCCCAAAAGCTAGCTCCTCCAGATTGATTTAGTGACAAAAACTGATCTACTTGGGAGGTAACTATGGTGTAAGATGAGTAAACGATCCAACAAGGGTTGATATGTTATCATTTTCGAAGTTTCATAAATTATACATTTAATAGAATCACGAATACCTTCTGCCAGCAAAGTCCATTAGTCTCATTGCAACACCAATGGTGGGAAGCATTAACAAAGTTGTGACAGCACTTATGAGGAAAGACGCTGACTCAGAACCAATGCCCATGTTTGATAGCAGAACCCCTACACCTGCTTGCTCAAGAATTTGAGGAGTGTAATAAAGAACTCCGTTGATTCCGGAAAACTGTAGGACAAAAGCAACTCAGTAGCTGGACTTTTAAGTAAATGGTTTGGTTCATATGCAAAATAATGTGACAAAAGGGAGTTAATACTAAGCACAACGTATGAAGGTAAAATAACTAATGAAGTTATTTTGTAAAGTAGAGCAACTAATGAACTAACACATTTTTGTTGATATAATCATGCAGGAGAACCTGCTCATGACTTTTAGTTTTCTATGTATTTACAACTTCCTGATGACTTATCTAAACCAAACGGGAGTAAGTAAATGTCGTAAAGAATGGATCTTGGACCTAACTCAACCCCAAAAGCTAGCTCATGAGGGGAGGACTGCTCAAGTCCACATAAGTAGACCATAAGTTCATTCCTTAACTAATGCAAGACTCTAACCCACTCTAACCTATGTCGCTAAGCCTGCACCTTATTTTATTATCAAGGTCAAACAGCAAGTTCATAGAACAACTTTTACCTGCTGAAGTATTTGAAGTCCAACTCCAACAATCAGTGCATGCTTGACTCCTGGCTCAAGAAGTGCTTTCCAGGCTGACTTCTTTGTAACAGTTTCAGATTGTGTCTCAATTGCTTCTTCGATGGACTGTTGACCCAAGAGGCTCTCAGCACGAAGAACAGACTGACTCACTAAAGCAGCAGCATGAATAAATTCACTTTGATCTGCATGAGCATCTCCTGGAAGAGAAATAATGGACCCTCGTCGTGATCCAGTGCCTCCTTCTTCATGTAAATAGATCCTTTTGAGTGCTCCTTCCCTTTTCTCATCTTTTCTGTATGCTAGCTGCCAACCACCACCAATACCCACGCTGGCTTGCTCACCAACACCATTTGCCTGCATGAAATTGCTGCCTTGCCTCATGCTTAATGATGTTGGAGGTCCCATGTTTGGTTCTGCATTTGTACCTTGACGTGAGAGCAGTGGAGTTCTGAGGTTGTCATCAGATTCTGCCCCAGAACCATCAGACATATGATTTTCCTCATCCTTTTGGCTTTCTTCATCCCACTGATCAGTTTTTCCTTGATTCTCTGTGATATTGAACATGCTGCCAACATTTGAAAAGAGCATGCTTCGCATGCTTCCCATCTCCGGCATCTTCTCATGAACGCTGCCGAATAAAGTGACCAACGGATCCATAAGAGGCATGCTTTGGTTTGCCATACTCCCGTGACGGGAGACCAGACCTAGAGTACTTTGTCCACTGACAGGTTTTGCTATCCATGAAAGACCCTCTTCAGCTCCATATAACTTGATCTGATCTTTCTCATCTAGATGGTCCGCAAGTTCATTGTCCGGACCAATTATATACTCTTCTATAGATACTTCACCACCAACACCTAAACCCTCCATCAGCAATGCCATTTCACCTGTATATTGAGATCCCATTGGACATTAACTTCAAGTATGGAAAAGTGAAACCTGAACTTAAGAACAAAACCTTACAGAAATTTTTTTTAATAATTCAATGGAATTAATGAACACTCTTTTTCATTAACAGAGAAATCCCAAGAGCACATGCTTTGAAACTCGATGAATATGGACCATCCCCTCTACCCTTCTCCACTTAATACCAAGCTTTTGTCTTCCGCGAAGTTCGAAATCATGACGTGCACCTAACCTTTACCTCACGCTTGCCTCTTACCACTAGAACAAAACTCGGGGAGCAATAGAAATATTGTATATTTACCAACAAATAGATGAGAATGAACAAAGCAAGATTTCACAACAAACATATAATCTGAAGTGTGTGACTATATCTCCTACAACATAGTTGGTTCTTGTGAAACAAGCCATTAAAAGAAACATTGCTAATTACACAAAAACTGACGGCATTACAGAGTTGGTTCAATTGACTGTTAAAACTAATCTGAGGACCAAATATATTCTCTCGTACAACAAAGAAATAAGTTAATTGTAAACAAAGAAAGGAACCACGGACAAACCTGAGACATCTTCCCTGCCGCGTAGTCTCTGTAAAACTTGTTTAGCCTCTTTATTTCGACCTTTACTGACCAGCCACCTTGGAGATTCAGGCAAGTAAAACAATGTAAGAAAGAAATAAGCAAGAGAAGGAATTGACAGAACCCCAAGCATTAGCCTCCAACTTGGAGCTTGTGTCAATGACATTCCAAAAACCATGCAGTATGACAAAAACATTCCGAGAGAACCGGTAAACTGCGGAAATGTATTCAATTGCCCTCTTATTTCTGGTGGGGCAGTCTCGGATATATAGACAGGAACAAGTGTCACCGCAAGACCAATTCCAAATCCATCTAAGAGCCTTGCTAAAAGCAACACATAAACATTTGGAGCCCAGAACATCACTAATCCACTGAGGAAATAAAGTACTGATGAAATTATAAGCATTGGACGTCTTCCAAGCATGTCCGATACAGGTCCCGAGAATGTTGTGATCACTGTTGCTCCAATTAGAGACATCGCAACAATTAGCCCTTCCATGGTTGGCTGTGTTTGCAAATTAAATTCCTTCTTGATGTAAAGAACAGATCCTGAAACATAATAGACACATTTTCTTTCAATAAGATCACTGTTCAAGTTGTGCTTCGACATGAATTTCATTTGACAAGAACAAGTTGAGGATTTGCGAGTAAACACTATGACAAACTTTTTAATATTTCCAGCATTTCAAAAGTGCTGAAGTTCTGTATGTTCTAATCAAAGAACGAGAATGTAACGAGGAAAAACCTGCAATTGTCGCATTGTCCCATCCTTGCAACATATTGCCAATGGCAGCAGCAAGTGCAATTAGCACAGCTCCACTCATCTTTAATAAATCAGTTTCTTGATTTTATGTAGAAAAAATAAATTTCCAACTTCTCCTAATTGGATCACCTGCAATCAGAACATGGCAGCAGATTAGAATGAATCTTGAGAAACACCTCTATGCGCTATTTATAGAATATGCATTACTGTAAAGTATCAACATGATCAATACAACCCGTCAATCTATGTTGCTTGGACTCTTCGAAAGAGTCAGGGAGTGCGTGTCGGATTCACCAAAAATAGTGTATTTTCGGAGAATCCGACACAGGTGTGGCATTTAAAGTGAAGAGTCCGCGCAACTTAGCTGTCAATGCAAAACAGGCCGTGTTCCCGAATCAGAACAAGAACAAACAGAAAGATCCTAACCTTAGACTTCAGTAAATTTACTGTGCTACATTTGCAACCATAAAAACAAACTGATAAGTTTTCGAAACCACTTCCATAGAGATTCAAGAAAATGATCTACTTCAATCGAGAAAGAACCTAAAAACATACATAGAGTGCATAGTCGTGAATCTGCAGATAGACCTAATAGACCTTAAGAGTAAGATTAGCAGATCTAACTACACTACTCTAAATGTGTATGGAAGAAAGGAAATGTCACAGCCTCATTGCAATGTGATTCTTTTACATTAGAAAAAGACAACGAATCCAAGAATAGATAAGGACACTTCAAAGTGAAAAAATATAATTCAAAATACAGAGAAAGAAACAACTAAAGGCTATCAGAACTGGAAAATTCTGCTAAATTCCACATGTTTTAGCTTAAAATGTAATGAAAGACAAAAACTTTATAAAGAGACAATTGGTCTGGAAACAGTCAAAGAAAGAAACTTTTAAGGTAACCCCAGTATGCCTTTTCAAAAAGACAACAGACCATTAAGAGTAGATCTAACTACATTGCTCAAGCTTGCGCCCTGTTGGACGCAAAGTTACTTTGTTAGGGAGCACTTTACTCCCAATGTGAGATTTCCCGCGCAAATCCAGATTTAGCCGGGACCCCACCTTTAAGAGTAGATCTAACTACATTACTCAAGTTCGCGCCCTATCGGGTACGAAGTTACTTTTATTAGGGAATGCTTTTTACTCACAATGTGAGACTTCCCGCGCAAATCCGGATTTAGTTGGGCCTCAATGCAGGTACCACCGAACACCGGGTTAGAAACCAAACAAAGAACTACATTACTCAACTGCATATGAATGAAGGATATGTCACAGACTCATTTCAAAAATGACACTTTTGAAACTAGAAAAGACAACTAATCCAAGAATAGATTTAAGAAATGATGAACCAGAAAAGAGAGACAAAAGCAGAATCAAGAGAATCAATAAAGGCTACCATTTCTGCTAAATTCCACATGAAAACTTTATATAGAAACAATGGGTCTGGAAACATCCAAAGAAAGAAACTTTAAGGAAAACACAAAGCTATTTGCTTTTTTTAAAGGGCAAGAAAGTTGAACTTGTTAAAGGTGAGCAACTTTAAGGTAGAAGCTACCAGAACTGGAAAATCTGTCTAAATCCCACATGTAAAGCTTAAATTTTCTAGAAAGACTCAAACTTTATATAGAGACAATGGGGTTTGGAACCATTCAAAGAAAGAAACTTTAAGAGAACCCCAGTTGCTATTTGCAATTATCAAAGGGCAAGCAAATGGGGTTTCTAAAAAATGAGCAAATATTAATGGAGCAAGCATAAAAGGCAAGAATGGCAAAAACATAATTCAAGATAAGAAAAGCAAAAGCAAGAATCAGTTGAAGGGCTACCAGAACTAAAAAATCTTGCTAAATCCCACATGAAAGACTCAAACTTTATATAGAAACAAGGGGTGTGGATACATTCAGAGCAAACCCCAATTGGCATTTTCAAATGTGTTAAAAGTGACTAAATATTAATGTAGCAAAAGCAGAATGGAAGATACCTGAGAGAAACAGACAGAACAAAATAATCAGTTTAAGGGCTACCAGAACTAGGAAAATCTTGCTGAATTCCACATGAAAGATTCAAACTTTATATAGAAACAATGGTTGTTGAAACATTCAAAGAAAATCCCAATTTCTTTAGAACTGAGTGAAAAGACAGACTTTTGAATAAGACACCATCAAAGATAGAGATGGGATCATAAAACCAGTTCAAAAGGGGTGCTGATGATGTGTGTGAGATGTGACAAAGAACGTGCTTAGCTGATCTGTTTCCATAGCTATATTTCATTATTCTATGTTAACTCTTTTGGAAAGATTCATAATTTTTGGACAGCAGACATGACAGAGGGGTTTTTTTAAAAAAATTTCTTTTCTATTCTAGGCACAATATCACTTCCCAAATTTACTTACACTCTACTTCAAATCTTGATTTGGAGCCATTTGGACAATTTTAGGGGATATTTAGTACATGGAAAAGATTCAAATTTTCTATTATACTTTGAATTTTAGCATATCCTTTCATATTTGCTTTGTTATAAAAGGATCTCCCACTCTGAATAAAATTAATCACTTATTTTACTTTTTCGCGAAAAAATATAAATAATAATATCTAATTTATTCCGTAAAATTTCACTAATAGAGTCTGGTTGAATCTACGATGTAGGTAGATCCTCAAATTTGTCATATATTTTAGTACTAAATAATCACATGGGAGAGATTCAAATTTGGTATTGTATTGAATCTTTAGCATATTCTTTCATACTTGTCTTTGTTATAAAAGGATCTTCGGTCCTAAATGAGTCAAACTATGGGTTTGTCTGAATTCTTTGGGGAAAAACAAAAGGGTTTGAACTTGCCCTCTCAAATTTTGATTATGATTTAAATAATAATATCAATATATTCAGTGTAATTTCACTGGTAAAGTTTGAAAAAGTAGAATTTAGAATGGAAATAGATTTTCTAAGTTTTTGATGGAGGCGGAGCTAAGTGAGGGTTCGTGAGTTTGAACGAACCCAATAGCTTTTTTATAAACTCTGCATTTGTATTAAAAAAATATGTTTTGCAATATTTTTCTCTATTTTAGAACTCTCAAACTCTTAATCCTAGCAATGCCTGTTTTTGATTTGTTTTAATACTAAATAATCATATGGAAAAGATTCAAATTTGTTCTTGTACATTGAATTTTTAGCATATTCTTTCATATTTGTGTTTGCTATTAAAGGATCTTCAGCATCAAATTATGAGTTGGACTTCATGTGTCTAAATTCTCCGTTGGTTAAAATTTACTCTCTCAAATCTTGATTATGGATTAAACAACAATGATATCAACATATTTAGTGCATACAACCTTGGTAGAAATGACATGTCGTGGAATATATGACTCATGCTCCTTTAGGTTCTTTAAATTTTGTGAGTGGTGTAGCCATCGAAGTGCTTTCTTGTGTATTCTTGATAAATTAGTGTTTATATATAGATGTAGGAGAATATATTTGGGAAGAAGAAGTCTCTTTGACATCTCTTCATCTACAAATAATTTTTGATGTGAAAACACAGAGTCAGGGAGCCAATCCTTTAATAGAGAAAAAAGAGTGGATCAATATACTTCTAATGTCGAATTAGAATCAACTAGACTAGAAATAAAGCATCTTGTCAAACTCTTCTTTGGTATCAAGGTAATTGTTATGAATAGTCATCGACTTCCAAAAAAAAAGTAGAAGAGGAGGACCTATTATATGACATTAATCAGGCCGATTCTCGAAATGTCTTTCTGAATATTCCTTAAAATTTTGACTATTCATGAAATGACGATACAGATGATTAATAAAATGAATTTCACCAATAAAATTTGAAGTGCGTTAAATCTAGAATGCAGGCAGATCTTCTAAGTTTTTTATCTAAATAGTCACATGGGAAAAGGAAAAGATTCAAATTGGATGTAGTTCATTGAATTTTAACATATTCTTTCATATTTGTCTTTGTTTAAGACGGATCTCTCTGACTTAAAATTTAATTTTCTTTAGCAAAAGAAAAGAGATTAGTTTAATCTTTTAAATTTTTACTATGGTTTAAATAATAGCAATATCAACATACTCGACGTAATTTCACTAATAGAGTCGAAGAGGATACAATTTAGAATAAATGCCAACCTTCAAGTTTTTGACGTGTTTTAGTACAAAATAAACACATAAAAAAGATTTAAATTTGCTCCTGTATATTGATTTTTTTTGCATATTCTTTCGTATTTGTCTTTTTTAAAAAAGAATCTTCGACTTTAAATGAGTTGCACTTCACATAATCAAATTCTTAAAAAAAAAAAAAAAGAGACAGAATTTACCCTCTAAAAATTTTGATTATAATCTTCGACTTTAAATGAGTTGCACTTCACATAATCAAATTCTTAAAAAAAAAAAAAAAGAGTCAGAATTTACCCTCTAAAAATTTTGATTATGATTTAAATAACAATAACACTAATATATTTAATATAATCACACAAGAAAGAATTTAAAGTACACTAGCTAGTGTACTTTGAATTTTTAGCATATTGTTTCATATTTAACAATATAATAAAATTAAAATTAAAATTTTGTACAATCACCTCTTTTTTAATTTAAATTTTTTTAAAGGCATTTCAATTCTTTTCAAATAGATCAACACTTATTATATATCTTAACATTTTTATCCAATTACAAACATTTATCTATAAATTAGTTCTAAAACATAGAGTATTTTTAAGCACTTTATACTTATCAATTATTTCAATGCAATTTGATAAATTGTTTCTTGAAGCTTAAATCATTTTCCAAAAAAAAAAAAAAGTCTTTTTTTTGGAAAATGTTTATGCTTATTGGGAATTGTTTGTTGAATATTAATTGATGAAAACAATGCTCCCTTTCTAGTCCCAAGAACCTTTTTTTCCTCTCAAGAATCATATGATGTCTTTTTGTTCCTTTTTTGTTGGGTTGTTGGATGTTATAAATTCGATAACATTCAATAAATTTATCTTTATATTAAGAAATTTAATATAAAATAATTTATTTAACATATAATAAATAAATAATATTATAATTTCAAATTTGCTCAATGTGGTGAAATGAATATTGATTTATTGAGTACTCTTAATTAAAAATATATAATATTACTTTACTGTAATAGACTAATAATTGAGTTTTTCTTGAAATCAATATTTTTATGTTATATTTTATCTTTCTAGAAAAATTTTTTTATCTATAACAATAACAATTATTTGCATAACAACACACTTTTTATAAAATTACTTTTTTATAGGTGTATAAATGTCTATCGCTATAGCAATTAAAATATCTTGAAACTGATGATGTTATTATGGAGAAATTTGATTGTACCAAATATATATTTTAATTTTAGTTATTTAGATCTCGACAATTAAATTTATGTGTTTTTAATATTACTTTTAATGATTTTTTCCCTAGTAATTTTGATGATTCAGAATTTCGTATCTTAACTTTTAGTGTATCTGATTTTCTTTTCTATTCTAAAATCATTTATTGCATTTGAATGAATCTTAATGATTAAGATCTATCATAAATTAATTTGATTCACTAGAATGTTTATTCAATAATTTATACAAAGATGCACGTTAACTGCTATTTATCTACTTTCATCGCTAGCCATTGGTAGAGCCATCCATCACTATCAATTATCGACATACATAGATCACTTACAATCATCATCCTCAACTATAATCACTAAAAATCATCACAATCAGTCAGCATTATTATCTCCGGCCACCGTTATAAACTAATTACTATCACCGTTATAAACTAATTACTATCGACAATTATCATTCACTATTCATCATTATATATCGCCAGTCACCATCATAGCTAACCATCACCATTAGCTATTGTACACTTTTATTCGTAAATTACTATTGGCTGTCATTATCATTATTAGTTACTATGTGCAATCATTATTCTCAACTATAATTACTGAAAATTATCACAATCAGTTATCATTATCATATCCAGCCACCATTATTAACTAATTATACTATTAACAATTATCATCATCATTCATCATTATATTATCGCCGGTTATTATAGTTGACCGCCACCATTAGCTATCTCATGCTTTCATTTGTAAATTAGTATTATCAGTCATTATCATTATTAGTCAGTACGCACAATCATCATCATTATCTTTTATATAAATTTAAATAATATATAAAAATAATCTAATATTATATTAATAAAATAGTGATGATGATTTTATTGTTATTTAAATTTTACATATACTGATTTTATTGTTAATTTTCATAAATACTTCTAAATAGGAGGCTGGTCTGCATGTCTTAGATTTCATACAATCGTGCAGACTAGTAGTAGTAATCATTTTTTTATATTTTTCCTTTTTTTTTGTCCCCATATATTATATTATAACTATATACTAAAAAAATCCTACTAAATAAAATAAAAAGAAATTTATTTTCAACTTATAGTATATATTGTCCTCCTCATACCTATGTCAAGCATACATGGAATGATAGTATCAATGTCACAATCAAGCTAGCAACAAATAATTACATTTAAAATTGGTGAAATAATAATTAATATATATTTCCAATATTAATAGAACAAAATCAAAACAAAAAAAAGGAACAAAATCACACATGCATTTTAATATTTAATTGAAGATTATATATGCTTAGTCAGATAACAACAAAGGTTAAGATTAAAATTAAATACTAATTGAAATAAAAAATGTTGTTACATTCTTTTAAAAAAATATATATGATATGAAGTTGACTTAGTTCTTACTTATCATCGTTGCTCGAACTTTTTAAATTATTGTCAAACTATATTAGATTCTCCAAAATGTACTATTTTTAAAATATCCAATACGTATTTGTTTGACACTTTTAAAGAACCCGTATAACATAACTCACTATAATCAATTCAAGACTTTAATAAAAATAATGAGAAGTCTTTATCTAATAATTTTTATTTTTATTTTTGAAAAATGATGTATATAATGCCCAAAAACATAAGGAAAAAATTAGAAATTACAAGATTTTAAAATACCACAAATTAAATGACTTAATTACTTTTTAAAATAATATTGGTACCAATAATATCAGTAAAGACAAAAGGGATGTGTTCAACATTCATCAGCTTTGTTGATATGATAAATAATATATGAATTTATTTAAGTTATATATATTAAAAGAAAAGGGTTATTATCATTTTTTTAAATTATAGTTTTAATTTAATATTTTACTTTTCTTTCTAGATCATTTAAGAAAAAAAAATATTTTCTCTTGTAGAAAGTTAATTCGAACATTCAATATGATATGTTAATTAAGACTACAAGATTAAAAGATATTCTGATACATTTTATATATCTTTAATTTAATATCATGATTTTTTTTTAAATTTTCTTAAACTCCATATCAAATAAAAAATAAATAACAAATTGAGTAATATTTATTAAACATGTTTATATGCAATTATTTTTAAATTGATTCTATTGTGCATACATATTTTTATACCATAATTAGTACAGATAAGTTAAATTTTGTAATCACAAGTATTATTTATTATTTTTATCATTATTTTAATGGCAATAAAAATATCTATAATTTTAATATTATTTTTATTATTATCACTATTTAAAGGGAGCAGATGCTGATCGATCTTGACCGTGTCTCTGACTTGTAAAACATGATTGAATAATTTAATTAAGTACTCTTTCGTTTCAATTTATTTGTCACATTTTATTTTATGAGAATTAATTTTTAAAGTTAATATTTTAAAAAATTTAAATATTTAAAAATTTATACGAAAAATAATATAAATTATAATCATTCTTATGTTAGCATGATAATATATGATACATATTAAAGACATCCTTAAATTAATTAATTAAATATGTAACATCCTAGACTAAGTACTGTTTTTATTTGTCTAATTTTAATTTGACATAAAGTTTTAAGAAGTAAATAAAAGTTTTAAATCTAGCGGTTCTAAATTAAAAGATGTGTACTTCCTCTGTTTAATTTTACTTGACCCTTGTTGACGTGACACATGAATTAAAAAGTAGTAAATATAAGGGTAATTTTACCAAATCACTTTTGAAATAATAAATATAGTGTCTAGAAAAATAAAATAGAGAAATAACTATAATTAATAATAAGGGCAAAATAGGAACTAGTATAAAATTATTTCTTGATTTCGTAAAGTGGACAAGTATTGTTGAACATTCAAAAATTGTATAGAGGACAAGTAAAGATGGACAGAGGGAGTATCATCTTTATTTGTTCACTATCTTAAAAATAGATGTCCAACAATACTTGTCCAATTTATAAAATCAAGAGATAATTTTACACTTAGTTCTTAATTCATTCTTATCATTAATTATAGTCATTTCTCTGTTATATTTTTCAAGATATTGTATTTATTATATTTAAATTATTTATTATTTCTTAATTTATATATCAAGTTAATAATGAACAATTATTGTTGGATCAGTGGAAAGCTACATGTGACCCTAATGCATTATTGAATCTACTATTATGAATTTATCATTGGACTTATTTAATTTGTCTGGTTATTAGATGATTAATATTGTAAAAAACAAAAATTGCAAGTCAGCAAATAATCATTAATTACTATTTCAAAATCTAAAACCAAATCAATGACATGTAATCATGTATGCAACAAAAATTCTACTACTACATATGATTATAATTGTTGTCTTCTTCTTAATTTTTTTTAATGATCAGATCAACCTTAACTAAGTTGGATCTACGTGGATATGACAAAGTTTTTTTGAATTTATAATTTATTATTACATCTCTATTCATGATATTAACACTATTTTCCCATTTTTTTAATTTATAATTTAACTAAGTTGTTGTGACTTATATATTGTTGTATTCATTTTTTCTACTGTTTTGTTATGACGTTATTTTAGTTAAGGGTTTTTCGAAAATAATCTCTCATTCTCCACGAGGCAGGAATAAGATTTACATACACTCTATCCCTCTGATTGTCAGATTCTACTAGTAAAATTACACTGCGAGTATTGTAACATTGTTGTAGTTAGTTCTTTTATCTATTTGGAATGGTGATATTTGGTTTTATACAAAATGCAAAATTGAGCTTGTCTCTAACTAATTATTTAATTCGAACTCATTTCTTGAATGTTGTCTCAAAGATTGCAATTGAGTTTTTAAGTATTACTATAGTACATTAACACTTTGTAATATATTTAGATCGTTAGGCTAGGATCGATGAACATCTTTCGTCAGAAAATTACACATAGGTATGTAACAACCCATCTTGAGAGGAGATGTCCCATATCGATAAAACACATGAGAGATGCTGGGTATATAAAGTAGTGGACTGGTCTATATACTGTGAGACGCCTTTTGGGGTGAGCCCAAAGGAACAAATCCGTGATGAACTAGGCCCAAGAGCGGACAATACTTCACAGTGTTGGGCTAGATCGTTACAAAGTAGATCTCGCAGTTTTGCTAAGTAATTAGGGTCTAATATTCATTCATATTTTCATCCTTGTTGCTTAGCTTGCATCTTTCTTCAAATAATCATTACACTATGTTCATTACTTCAATACTGTGATGTTATACTTTTCAAGGCTAAGGTTTTGTTCATATTACCTTTCTATTTTTGACGATGTATCAAACATTTTGAGTTGTAGTGGCGGGGTTTGGGGGGGG